>JAWQFJ010009549.1:0-5000 GCA_034096865.1 Theodoxus fluviatilis | reverse complement strand
AGTCAGCACTACATTTCTTGTGTTCAAGTCAGCTCGACATTTCTTGTGTTCAAGTCAGCTCGACATTTCTTGTGTTCAAGTCAGCTCGACATTTCTTGTGTTCAAGTCAGCACGACATTTCTTGTGTTTAAGTCAGCTCGACATTTCTTGTGTTCAAGTCAGCACGACATTTCTTGTGTTCAAGTCAGCACGACATTTCTTGTGTTCAAGTCAGCTCGACATTTCTTGTGTTCAAGTCAGCTCGACATTTCTTGTGTTCAAGTCAGCTCGACATTTCTTGTGTTCAAGTCAGCACGACATTTCTTGTGTTTAAGTCAGCACTACATTTCTTGTGTTGAAGTCAGCACTACATTTCTTGTGTTGAAGTCAGCACGACATTTCTTGTGTTCAAGTCAGCACGACATTTCTTGTGTTCAAGTCAGCACGACATTTCTTGTGTTCAAGTCAGCACGACATTTCTTGTATTTAAGTCAGCACTACATTTCTTGTGTTTAAGTCAGCACTACATTTCTTGTGTTCAAGTCAGCTCGACATTTCTTGTGTTCAAGTCAGCACTGCATTTCTTGTGTTCAAGTCAGCACTACATTTCTTGTGTTCAAGTCAGCACGACATTTCTTGTGTTCAAGTCAGCACTGCATTTCTTGTGTTCAAGTCAGCACTACCATTCTTGTGTTCAAGTCAGCACAACATTTCTTGTGTTCAAATCAGCACTACATTTCATGTGTTCAAGTCAGTTCGACATTTCTTGTGTTTAAGTCAGTACGATATTTTTTGTGTTCAAGTCAGCACTACATTTCATGTGTTCAAGTCAGTACAGCGTTTCTTGTGTTTAAGTCAGTACGACATTTCTTGTGTTGAAGTCAGCACTACATTTCATGTGTTCAAGTCAGTACAGCGTTTCTTGTGTTTAAGTCAGTACGACATTTCTTGTGTTGAAGTCAGCACTACATTTCTTGTGTTCAAGTCAGCACTACATTTCATGTGTTCAAGTCAGTACAGCGTTTCTTGTGTTTAAGTCAGTACAACATTTCTTGTGTTGAAGTCAGCAACACATTTCTTGTGTTCAAGTCAGCACTACATTTCATGTGTTCAAGTCAGTACAGCGTTTCTTGTGTTTAAGTCAGTACAACATTTCTTGTGTTCAAGTCAGCTCGAGTTTTTTTGTGTTCCAGTCAGCAACACATTTCTTGTGTTCAAGTCAGTACAGCGTTTCTTGTGTTCAAGTCAGCAACACATTTCTTGTGTTCAAGTCAGTACATCGTTTCTTGTGTTCAAGTCAGCACAACATTTCTTGTGTTCAAGTCAGCTCGAGTTTTCTTGTGTTCAAGTAAGCACGACATTTCTTGTGTTCAAGTCAGCTCGAGTTTTCTTGTGTTCAAGTAAGCACGACATTTATTGTGTTCAAGTCAGCTCGAGTTTTCTTGTGTTCAAGTAAGCACGACATTTATGGTGTTCAAGTCAGCAGGACAGTTCTTGTGTTCAAGTCAGTACGACATTTCTTGTGTTCAAATCAGCACGACATTTCTTGTGTTCAAGTCAGCAGGACAGTTCTCGTAATCAAATCGACACTACAAGTTTTGTGTTCAAGCTGTCACTACAGACCCTCTTTTTTTCATTCGAAACTACTCATTCTAAATAAAAGTCAATACTAACAGTCTTTTTGTTAGAACTGCTGCCAGATAGCGTTGTGCCTGATCCGTTCACCACCAGATGGCGCGGTCCGACCAAACGCAGTTGCCTCCCTTTGCTTTGCCCAAGACGCCACGAAGGGTCAGAGGTGAGATTCACTTCCACCTGGCTTTTGTTTCGGGCAAGGGAGGTAATTACCACGCCCCTGGCCGTGTTGGCGGTGTCGGCTGTCCGGGAGGAGCTCTCCTCTCCAGGGAGACGCGAACACGCAGCCTCCCTCCATCGCACTAGGCGCCAGCGGGTTCTGTCAAAACACAACCTGGTCCAGCGGCCTGGAATCGAAACGAAACGAGGCGGCTGCAAACAAAACTACTTATCTGCAGTGGGCCAACTGTGATGGAGGGGCAGGTTGTGTCGAACGGAGGTGGTATGGGGGTGGGACGGGCAGAGGTGGGGTTGGGGGGCACTGGGCCCATTAAGATCCCTCAGGGGGGTCCCATCTCCTCAGACCGGAGACCAGATGGAGGTGCCCCCACCGTGTGCAAGGGAAGATAACCTGGGATTGGAATAAACGTCCTTCTCCCCGAGTGGCCTCCCTTAGTTTTGTGGCCATTGACGTTTATCTTCCACGTGCTGCTCGTGTCTGGAAGACGTGAAGGTTTCGTGTGTGTTGTCACTCAGTCAGGAGAGAGAGAGAGAGAGAGAGAGAGAGAGAGAGTGAGAGAGAGAGAGAGAGAGAGAGAGAGAGAGAGAGCGCGAATGAACGGAAACTTTAATGCTGGGGGCCTCCATCGCATTGCAAGATGTAAATTGACCATAAATTGCAACAGCACCACACTATTAAATAAACAGTCACTTCATGTTGGCCAGTACAAACATCGGTAAATCTGGCAGTTGGCAGCTATGGAGACAGGTAAATAAGACCTTGCTTGGGCCAATTTGTCTAATTTACAAACCACTCTTACAACGTTGGACATCTCCCCTCGGTCCCACAATAGCTCAAACTGAAAAAGTGGCCAGCAAAGACAATTGTGTAAATACTATGCATTTCCCCCGAGAAACCTTGTCGCCAGCCTTCCATACTGCCAGCCTTCCTTACTGCCAGCCTTCCCTGCTGCCAGCCTTCCCTACTGCCAGCCTTCCCTACTGCCAGACTTCCCTACTGCCAGCCTTCCCTACTGCCAGCCTTCCCTGCTGCCAGCCTTCCATACTGCCAGCCTTCCTTACTGCCAGCCTTCCTTACTGCCAGCCTTCCCTACCGCCAGCCTTCCCTACCGCCAGCCTTCCCTACTGCCAGCCTTCCCTACTGCCAGCCTTCCTTACTGCCAGCCTTCCCTACTGCCAGCCTTCCTTACTGCCAGCCTTCCCTACTGCCAGCCTTCCCTACTGCCAGCCTTCCCTACTGCCAGCCTTCCTTACTGCCAGCCTTCCCTACTGCCAACCTTCCTTACTCTTAGCCTTCCCTACTGCCAGCTTCCTTACTGCCAGCCTTCCCTACTGCCAGCCTTCCCTACTGCCAGCCTTCCCTACTGCCAGCCTTCCCTACTGCCAGCCTTCCTTACTGCCAGCCTTCCTTACTCTGAGCCTTCCCTACTGCCAGCCTTCCCTACTGCCAGCCTTCCTTACTGCCAGCCTTCCTTACTCTCAGCCTTCCTTGCTGCCAGCCTTCCCTACTGCCAGCCTTCCTTACTGCCAGCCTTCCTTACTGCCAGCCTTCCTTACTGCCAGCCTTCCCTACTGCCAGCCTTCCCTACTGCCAGCCTTCCTTACTCTCAGCGTTCCTTACTGCCAGCCTTCCCTACTGCCAGCCTTCCCTACTGCCAGCCTTCCTTACTCTCAGCCTTCCTTACTGCCAGCCTTCCCTACTGCCAGCCTTCCCTACTGCCAGCTTTCCTTACTGCCAGCCTTCCTTACTCTCAGCCTTCCCTCCTGCCAGCCTTCCTTATTCTCAGCCTTCCCTACTGCCAGCTTTCCTTACTGCCAGCCTTCCTTACTGCCAGCCTTCCCTACTGCCAGCCTTTCCTACTGCCAGCCTTTCCTACTGCCAGCCTTCCCTACTGCCAGCCTTCCTTACTGCCAGCCTTCCTTACTGCCAGCCTTCCTTACTGCCAGCCTTCCCTACTGCCAGCCTTTCCTACTGCCAGCCTTCCCTACTGCCAGCCTTCCTTACTGCCAGCCTTCCCTACTGCCAGACTTCCCTACTGCCAGCCTTCCCTACTGCTAGTCTTCCTTACTGCCAGCCTTCCTTACTGCCAGCCTTCCCTACTGCCAGCCTTCCTTACTGCCAGCCTTCCTTACTCTCAGCCTTCCCTACTGCCATCCTTCTCTAGTGCCAGTCTTTCCGTCCACTCCTGCCCCTCCTTGCTGCCTCCATTCACACTCCTCCCTAATCGTAGAAGCCAGATCTGTTTCGTGGAAAACGCAGCGAAAAAAAGCCCTATCCGTTTCGACTTATCGCCAGTTCTTAACGCACAGTTATGTTTCCGCTGTTTTAAACATTTAGTGACATTTTCAATTTTTTTGCTTGCATGAGAGCCGATAAGATTCTGGAGCGGAGCATCTTCGCTGTCCGGAGTGGGGACGGGCGAGACTTATCAATTTCAAAGTGCCGATAAGGCGAAATGCACGCTGGGAAATCCGGGTCTCTCCGCCACGGGAGGCAACTGCGCCAGCATCAACAAGCCCCGGAGTTAGAGCGACGTCTGAGACGGGGTTATCTCCCCATCGCGCACGAGATGGGCCAGATGGCGCCACTGCCAGTGACGTAGGCGTGTGCCGCGCTCTGTAGCAGCTTTGCTGTCCTCGTCCTGTGTGTGTGTATGTATGTATGTACATGTATGTATGTATGTATGCAAGCATGCATGCATGCATGTATGTATGTATGTATGTATGTATGTATGTATGTATGTATGTATGTATGTATGTATGTATGTATGTATGTATGTATGTATGTATGTATGTATGTATGTATGTATGTATGTATGTATGTATGTATGTATGTATGTATGTATGTATGTATGTATGTATGTATGTATGTATGTATGTATGTATGTATGTATGTATGTATGTATGTATGTATGTATGTATGTATGTATGTATGTATGTATGTATGTATGTATGTATGTATGTATGTATGTATGTATGTATGTATGTATGTATGTATGTATGTATGTATGTATGTATGTCTGGCTGTCTGTGTGTGCCTGTGTGCGTTCGTGCGTGCGTGCGTATGCATGCATGCATGTCTGTCTGTCTGTCTGTCTATCTGTCTGTCTGTCTGTCTGTCTGTCTGTCTGTCTGTCTGTCTGTCTGTCTGTCTGTCTGTCTGTCTGTCTGTCTGTCTGTCTGTCTGTCTGTCTGTGTCTGTACAT
>JAWQFJ010009547.1:0-17500 GCA_034096865.1 Theodoxus fluviatilis | reverse complement strand
CCAACAGGAGAAATAGGAGGGGGAGGACCAGCATTAGAAGATGGAGCAAAACCAGGAAGAGGAGGAAGAGAAGCAGAGGCGGCATCAGGAAGAATCCGAAACAGGAGCACTAGGTGCAGGAAGAAGAGTGTAGAATAAAGATGAGCGAGATAGAAGCGAAGGAGGAGGAGGAGGAGGAGGAGGAGGAGGAGGAGGAGGAGGAGGAGGAGGAGGAGGAAGGAGGAGGAGGAAGATGTAAAGCAGCATGTGCAGGAGGACGAGAAGCAGGACTAGGAGTTGTAACAGGAAGAGCAGGAAAAGCAGATAAAGATGGAGCAGCAGGAGGGGGAGGAGGAGGAGGGGGAGGAGGAGGAGAGGGAGGAGGAAGAGGGGGAGGAGGAGGAGGGAGAGGCGAGCGGCGGCGGCGGCGGCGGCGCGGAGGAGGGAGGAGAGGATAAGGAGGAGGAAGGAGGAGAGGAGCAGGAGAGGGAGGCGGAGGGAGAGAGGATGCGAGTTAGCGGAGAGGAGGAGGAGGAGAAGAGGAGGAGTAGGATGAGGAGGAGGATAGGGCGGAGAGGAGGAGGAGGATAAGGCGGAGAGGAGGAGGAGGAAGAGAGAAGAGGATGGAGAAGGTAGAGGAGGAGGAGGAGGAGGAGGATGCAGGAGGAGAGGAGGAGGAGGAGGAGGAGGAGGAGGAGCAGGAGGAGCAGGAGGAGCAGGAGGAACAGGAGGAGCAGGAGGAGCAGGAGGAGCAGGAGGAGAGAAGAGGAGGGAGGAGGAGGAGGAGAAGGGAGGAGAAGGGAGGAGGAGGGAGGAGGAGGGAGGAGGAGGAGGGAGGAGGGAGGAGGAGGAGGAGGGAGGAGGAGGAGGGAGGAGAAGGAGGAAGTTCGTGAGTCGGTGCTACGACTCGCATTTCAAAAGGATCTTAATCACACTCTACTTCAGGATTTCTTGCAAACCATTTGGCTTCAGTTATTTGATATCTTACACACACGCACGTGCACGCGCGCACACACACACACACACACACACACACACCGATCCCCGACCTGCAATGTACATGTGTAACAATACGTTCTAAACTGTACATTGTTGTTTCAGTGTGTCTCTAAGCACCATATCTTTCCATTGCAGGCGAGCGTCCCTTCGTGTGCAGGGCCGCTGGTTGCTACAAGGCCTTCATCCGCAATGAGGAGCTCACGCGTCACCGTCGTATCCACACTGGGGAGCGTCCGTACCCCTGCCTGCACTGTCCCAAGGCCTTCACTCGCAAGGACCACCTCAACAAGCATTGCAAGGTCCACGCCAGTGTCCCCTGACTTGACTCACGGAGAGCATATATGATGTCATGGAATTTTCCTTGACCACGCCCCCCACCTGCAAATTTCGACCAATGGCGAATGGCTCAGCACATTGAGAGTCATGGTTGATACGAGTCCGTTGTAACGACAGACAGCTCTGAAAAACAGCTTTGAAAAGAGTTGCTAAATAAATTAAAGAGAGAGGTGAACTGACGTTAGGTGGTCGTTGGAAAACTGTTATTCAGACGGCGAAGTGTCATGGGCAAACTTGGCACTGTGCTATGTAAATGCTTATTGAAAAACGCGGTGTTGTCTATGTTCCTCGAGCGGAAAGGCTCCGTGGAAAGATGTCAGTTTTATGCAAAGAGTGTAGTAGTTCAACCTGGTGGCCTGCTGGTCAGGCTTTCGATGCTTTGGAAACCCTGCAAGTGCATCAAATTTCAATGCACCGTCCGTTCCTATGGGACAGTGCCTTGCTGCTTGTGAACGAAGACATGAAGAGCTGTGCAGCGAGCAAGGATGTATTCGTCCTCTGTGTGGCTGCCCTAGTATGTCTGTCCCTCTGTGGAGTTGAGAACGCTCCAGCTCCGCTAGGCAAAAGTTGCTATCGATTTCCTGTCATACGCTGACGAGCAATCAAAGCGACGAGGCTACGATGTAGTCATCAAAGCACAAAAGACACTATGTACGTCAAAGAAGAACAGGACGAGATCGCTGCGCTGAAAATTCTGCCATCATGTGAAGGGAGACAATGAGACGATCTAAGACAGCTTCTGGCGCTGGGTCTTACCTGAAGTATCGACTAAAACAGGACAGGCTTCATGAAAAGAAACTTTGTTAATTTGGTCGTTTGGAAATTAGGATTTCATCTTGGAACCTTCGGCAATACCTCGACTCTCGTTGCCAGCTGAAAACAATGCAGGGAAAACCTTCACGCAGCCACACTGTGTGGCAATGGCGTAAATACACTGCTGAAAACGTTACAACGATAGAAACTTCCCCTCAATGAAGATCTCCGATGAAAGGCTGAAAACTCACTTTAGGTTGAAATTGGTTTCTATTGAGTGAAATGTGTGTGTGTGTGTGTGTGTGTGTGTGTGTGTGTGTGTGTGTGTGTGTGTGCATGTGTGTGTGTGTGTGTGTGTGTGTGTGCATGTGTGTGTGTGCATGTGTATGTGCGTGTGCGTGCGAGAGTGTGTGTGTGTGTGTGCATGTGTGCGTGCGTGCGTGCGTGTGTGTGTGTGTAGTGTGTGTGTGAGAAAACATTATTATGAGAGAAAACTCTACAGGGAAATCAAGATATATCAGCGCCTCTCACACACCAGGAGCCGCAGAACTCTTCAGACAGAATTCTCTATGCCATTCAGTCTCTCTTTGACTTATCATCAGGGCAATCCAACAAGTTCTGCAAGGTATACCTTTGTTTAGACACGCTCATGTTCTCTGGACCATGCATTTTTGTGGGGGGTTTTATGACCATTGGTGCACCTTGTGGGACATTTGGACGCTATTGATTCATTTATGAGTTACTTTTTTGTGCCATATAATATATAAGTATGATTCGTAATTATTGCTGTTCTGGGAACTGCCAATAATGCGTTGCATGAAAGCGATGCTTTCAAAGTAGTATTTATTTGTACTAGTGCATTTTAGAAGACGCTATCTTCACCGTTGGTGCTATTTACTGTACCGATTGTTATTTATTCATGATATGTATGTTACTATTCATCGCAACGGTTTTGCTCACAGTGCAAGGAATGTTTTCGTATGTGTAGAAGTTGTGCCAAATAGTCTCTGGTTATTGAATTTAGGAGAGCTAACTTTTTGTTCCTCCACCTGTCATGCATAGCTATGTAGGAACCGGGTTGAATAGATGCCTGTGCTTCGTGGCGTATTTCTTAAACGCCGACTTATTTCACCGACTTTTTCTGGACCTTTGTTGGATCATTATGATTGTCACGCGCGCGCGCACACACACACACACACACACACACACACACACACACACACACACATATGCAAGCAGAGAGAATGAGAGAGAGAGAGAGAGAGAGAGAGAGAGAGAGAGAGAGGCAGGCAGGCAAGCAGCCAGGCAGGCAGGCAGCCAGGCAGACGGACGGACGGACGGACGGACGGACACAGACGAAAAGAAAGAGACAGATACAGATAGAAAGAGAGACAGAAAACGAGAGTCGGTGAGAAAGAGACATACAGAGAGACAAAGAGATCGATACACACACACACAGAGAGAGAGAGAGAGAGAGAGAGAGAGAGAGAGAGAGAGAGAGAGAGAGAGGCAGACACACACACACACGCGCACACACACACACACACATATTGAGTGGGTGAGAGAGAGAGAGAGAGAGAGAGAGAGAGAGAGAGAAAGACAGAGAGAGAGAGAGAGAAAGAGAGAGAGAGAAAGAGAGAGAGAGATAGGGAGAGAGAGAGACAGAGAGAGAGACAGAGACAGAGAGAGAGAATTCCAGAAGAGACAACAATGTCATAGACATGAAGAGGCTTACGAGGGCGTGGCTCCTAAATCCTTCACGAGCACGGAAGATAGCATTGTCAGCGGTGTCTGCAAGCCACTCGAAAATGATTGTCGCTGTCAAGATGTATTTTCAACTTAGCGAGCGAGGGAACTTTATTTTTGATACAATTTAAATATACTATTTTTATACGTGGGTGTGTCGTTGCTGTAGCCTTGTTGACTGACGTCAAAAATAAAATGGAGGAAATCATGCTGAGTTGTACTTACCTCCTCAAACGCCCGGAACAACTGCGTCTGCCAAACAACAACAACAACTACAACCGCAAATCTGCGCATTGTGCAGAGTGAGCCACCACGATTACCACCTCCTTGGCTATCACGACCTGTTTTATCTCTCATACATATGTAGAACATGCACACATGTGCGCTTGAGTGCAGACACGCACGCACACGCACATTGAGGCTAAAATCGCTGGGGGGGGGGGGGGGGGGGATGGTTCACACGATCAAAATAAGGCTTATACATGAATTTTGAGAAACTGCCATTTCACTCAGTTCAGCATCTTTTTGACAGTGCACGTATAACGCTTGATTTTACTCACGGACGATTTGAACAGGCGATTCCAGAGTCTCTCGTTCAATTTGAATAAAGTGTGTGCTTTTTTCCGAACAAAAAGTTTAACAAACCAAACGTTCTCATTGGTAAAAAGTCGCAGTTGCTGGAGAAGTTTTTTTAAATTGTGGATGGGTGGACGAAGTTTTAAGACCTATCAGCCTTTGTAGGCTATTTAAGGTCCTTGATCACGAGAAATCATCAGAGCTGGTTAGAATAGGAGCAAGTCAATTCACAATATCCTTAGTTATTCGCCTCTTACGAATCGCGAAGGGAGACGCGATGGTTCAACTCTACCCAATGGGGGATGTCATATGGTATTGTTGAGACTGTTTCCACCGGTTTCGTCCGGACAGCACCAGACACAACAACTTACCTCCTGTCCAACTTCCGCTCAGCTACCATCTCTATCATCATAAGGCTTTTGTGGCCTTCACCCCCACCCATCACCACCCACCCCGAACGCCCCAACGTCGTGTCATGCTCTACTTCGCCTGTTGCCTTTGAACTCAAGTAACGAGACTTTCATCTGAAGAAAGCCACCACATGCACCATTTAACACAACATTCATTCAGCTCAAGCCGTGCGCGAATGTTGTGCGTCGTTCTTCTCTGCTTGTACAGCACTCAGTGGGGATTACGGCGTAGCTGGAAGAGGCTTGTTCAGGAGTACGAAGCGCTGCATGAGCGCTTAATATTGGCAATTGAGCGCTCTTTGCTCCTCCTGAACACCTACATATTTTGTGCAGCGCTTCACTTGTTAAAGGGGAGGTAAATCTTCTGCGCCCCATGTTGTGTTGATAGACGTTAAGAAAGTGTTTTCTTTGCCACAGACATCGTTTATGCACGTTTAAATGTATTCTGCATGAACAAAGTCCACTACTGTGTCATCCTTACTTGCCATTACTCGCGCATACAGGGCGCTTGGGGCAAATAAAGCCCGTTCCAGTCCCAAAATGATGTTTCTGGGGGTTATTTTACGCATCAACGGCCAGTGCGGGATCGAAGACGCCATTTTGAAAATTATTATAAATCGTCTGAATCACCTCGGATCGGTGATGCAGAGCGCTGCTCAGCGCTGAGTGAAACCCGTCTCAAAATTGCTGTTCAGGAGTGAATCACATGCAGCGCTGTGCAGCGCTTTGCATCGCTGCGCCTCCTGAACAAGCCTTAGCTGTCGCAGGCAACACTCGAGCGCGACTGCAGTTTGCTCTGCGTTTGAAAGGACGTTCACCTAACCTGAACACACAGCACTTAAGAATTAATCCTGAAATCATTATCAGTGTGTAATTATGTCGCGAGAGACGGCCACATGAGAGCGGCACGATCAAAGTTTTGTCGGAATCTGTGATAACACTCCGATACTACACAAGTAACCGGACGGTAGCTGCAAAGCACGCGTAATCAGCGGTATGCACGCACGCTCAAAGAGTTGTTAAAAGGGGTTGGCTCTTGATCATTTCCAGTAGCTTCAGCCCCCTGTGGGTTGGAGGTAAGAATAGACCCCCTGTGGGTTGGAGGTAAGAATAGACCCCCCTGTGGGTTGGAGATAAGAATAGACCCCCCTGTGCATTGGAGGTAAGAATAGACCCCCCTGTGGGTTGGGGGTAAGAATAGACCCACCTGTGGGTTGGAGGTAAGAATAGACCCCCCTGTGGGTTGGAGGTAAGAATAGACCCCCCTGTGGGTTGGAGGTAAGACTAGACCCACCACGTCACCCCATGCGTTTCGATAGAGGCGAATGAATAGGGAAGTCGTGTCTTGACTTGTGTCTATTTTAACCAATTATGTTTTTCTTTATCAATGGCCTTAAATAGCCCACAAATCTGATAGCCCGTAAAACTCCATCCATCCATCCATCCATCCGTCCATCCATCCATCCATCCATCCATCCATCCATCCGTCCATCCATCCATCCATCCATCCATCCATCCATCCATCCGTCCATCCATCCATCCATCCGTCCATCCATCCATCCATCCATCCATCCATCCGTCCGTCCATCCATCCATCCATCCATCCATCCGTCCATCCATCCATCCATCCATCCATCCATCCATCCATCCATGGATCCATCCATCCATTCATTCCCTCCCTCCCTCCCTCCCTCCCTCCCTCCCTCTCTCCAGTTACTATACTTAAGTAGGCACTGACTTTGAGCGCAATATTATTGTTCGACCAGAGGCACAACATTTCGTGCAGGAGAGAACGAACAAATGAAAACCTCGCTGCTACTCATCAAGAATATAGATATATGTGCGGCTAGGGTCGTATGTTGTATTTAATTTTAAGAGAGAGAGAGAGAGAGAGAGAGAGAGAGGGAGAGAGAGAGAGTCGAAATCTATATATACATATACGAAATGTATATACACATATACATATATCTTAGACTGCTGTCAGCCAAATTTATCGCGAATTAACACCAGTAGATGGCAGTTAATAGTCAAGTCAGGGCTCTCTTGCCGATAAGCCATGCGGTCGAGGAGCCCATTTACATGTAGATACATGTACTCTGACTAAAATGACTCGGCATGCATGCCCGCATTAGAAAGTATACCATAAGTTCAATGTGATATGTATAAACGTCATCCATCTGATTCCTTAAATCGATTAGAAAGACATTCAGACTCCACACATATATCATGCCTATTTGATATTCGTTTGAATGAAAACTTAATTCAAATATGTTTCTATCTCGGCTAACAACAAAATGCGCTTTAATGCTGAGATGACGGAGGAAAAGCCAGATGTGGCAAACTCAATATTATACTAAATTACTAATGCGGTAATAATGTAACAAGGGCAGAAAATATTTCGGAAATACTTCCTGTCAAATAAGTGTGTACTCATAATGGAATCAAACGGGCTGTATCATTTAGGAATTGACAGTAATCGTGTCACAAACACGACCCCAATCCAAATGTCATGTGGGCACAAGAAATTCACCAAATGTAAGAACAAACGCAAACTTTCTAGAGCGCTCCGTCAGTGATCAGCATCCTGCCATGATCTCAGACATCTCACTCATGAAAACTGGAAGACAGAAACCAAACCAAAACAACCAGCCAAAAAGCAAACAAATAAACAAATTCTAAAAACACAAACCAACCCCCAAAAGCACAAACTAAACCTCACAAAAGTTTTAAATAACAAAAAAGTAAACAAACACATTATTAAACCAAAACCCCTAAACAAACAAATAAAACCCAAAGCAACACCACCGACCCATCCACCTCCAACAAAAAAAACCCAACACAACAAAGATAAACGAACCCAAGCCCAAGCTACCCAAACCAAGCAAAACAAAAATAAGTAAAACGAACAAAAATAAACCAAATACATAGTGAATGAATAAACGATAGGAGGATGGATTACTAAAATATCTGAAGGAAAACTGAAGAAATCCATAAAGCACAGACATTACAGAAAACTTTACGTCGATGCATTTCAGAATGACATGCATAATGCAAACTGGAGCAAAATAATAATCATAACAGTTTTTAATTTCAAAACAAGCAGATACCTTCAGGGGAAATTAAGCAGGCAAAGAGTTATTACAACCCAAAGTAATGAACAAAAAACGCGTTATCCGCCATTAGGGGGGAGAATCACTTGCCATCTTCACAAAATCGTGACGTCATTTCCGATGTACCTAAAGGGCCAAAACTCGGCCCTAGCTTGATCTCAGTTGACGCAAGCAGCCTTCTGCGTTGCCCTTATCACGGCCATAGCTTGATCTCAGTTGACGCAAACAGTCTTCTGCATTGCCCTTATCACGGCCCTAGCTTGATCTCAGTTGACGCAAACAGTCTTCTGCATTGCCCTTATCACGGCCCTAGCTTGATCTCAGTTGACGCAAGCAGCCTTCTGCGTTGCCCTTATCACGGCCCTAGCTTGATCTCAGTTGACGCAAGCAGCCTTCTGCGTTGCCCTTATCACGGCCCTAGCTTGATCTCAGTTGACGCAAGCAGCCTTCTGCGTTGCCCTTATCACGGCCCTAGCTTCATCTCAGTTGACGCAAACAGTCTTCTGCATTGCCCTTATCACGGCCCTAGCTTGATCTCAGTGGACGCAAGCAGCCTTCTGCATTGCCCTTATCACGGCCCTAGCTTGATCTCAGTTGACGCAAGCAGCCTTCTGCGTTGCCCTTATCACGGCCATAGCTTGATCTCAGTTGACGCAAACAGTCTTCTGCATTGCCCTTATCACGGCCCTAGCTTGATCTCAGTTGACGCAAACAGCCTTCAGCGTTGCCTTTATCACGGCCCTAGCTTGATCTCAGTTGACGCAAACAGCCTTCTGCGTTGCCCTTATCACGGCCATAGCTTCATCTCAGTTGACGCAAACAGCCTTCAGCGTTGCCCTTATCACGGCCCTAGCTTGATCTCAGTTGACGCAAACAGTCTTCTGCATTGCCCTTATCACGGCCCTAGCTTGATCTCAGTTGACGCAAGCAGCCTTCTGGGTTGCCCTTATCACGGCCCTAGCTTCATCTCAGTTGACGCAAGCAGCCTTCTGCGTTGCCCTTATCACGGCCATAGCTTGATCTCAGTTGACGCAAGCAGCCTTCTGCGTTGCCCTTATCACGGCCATAGCTTCATCTCAGTTGACGCAAACAGTCTTCTGCATTGCCCTTATCACGGCCCTAGCTTGATCTCAGTTGACGCAAGCAGCCTTCTGTGTTGCCCTTATCACGGCCATAGCTTCATCTCAGTTGACGCAAACAGTCTTCTGCATTGCCCTTATCACGGCCCTAGCTTGATCTCAGTTGACGCAAACAGCCTTCAGCGTTGCCTTTATCCCGGCCCTAGCTTGATCTCAGTGGACGCAAGCAGCCTTCTGCGTTGCCCTTATCACGGCCCTAGCTTGATCTCAGTTGACGCAAGCAGCCTTCTGCATTGCCCTTATCACGGCCCTAGCTTCATCTCAGTGGACGCAAGCAGCCTTCTGCGTTGCCTTTATCACGGCCCTAGCTTGATCTCAGTGGACGCAAGCAGCCTTCTGTGTTGCCCTTATCACGGCCCTAGCTTGATCTCAGTTGACGCAAACAGTCTTCTGCACTGCCCTTATGACGGCCCTAGCTTGATCTCAGTGGACGCAAGCAGCCTTCTGTGTTGCCCTTATCACGGCCCTAGCTTGATCTCAGTGGACGCAAGCAGCCTTCTGTGTTGCCCTTATCACGGCCCTAGCTTGATCTCAGTTGACGCAAACAGCCTTCTGCGGTGCCTTTATCACGGCCCTAGCTTGATCTCAGTTGACGCAAGCAGCCTTCTGCATTGCCCTTATCACGGCCCTAGCTTCATCTCAGTGGACGCAAACAGTCTTCTGCATTGCCTTTATCACGGCCCTAGCTTCATCTCAGTGGACGCAAGCAGCCTTCTGCGTTGCCTTTATCACGGCCCTAGCTTGATCTCAGTGGACGCAAGCAGCCTTCTGCGTTGCCCTTATCACGGCCCTAGCTTGATCTCAGTTGACGCAAGCAGCCTTCTGCATTGCCCTTATCACGGCCCTAGCTTCATCTCAGTTGACGCAAGCAGCCTTCTGCGTTGCCTTTATCACGGCTTTGCAGGTCTATGCGCTGACGACTGCATAGTCACCGATGTTGCCATTTCTGGCGTTGATCCCATGGAAAAAGAAAGAAAGAAAGAAATGTGGTGGGGTACGGGCAGTGCTAGCCGTGTAGCCTTTCTCCTTCACGTGTAGTGAGAATCAAACTGCTTCTCCTCCCGATTGTAGAGCCATCGATTGCATGATTTTATTACAGATTCTTTTCTTGCAGTATCCATAGTATGCATTCGTGCACTGTGAATTCCGTAGTTTTTTTTGTGTTTATTAAGTTGGAGCTCTTTGTAAAGGAATTTACGTCGGAACATCAAAAATAGAGATACGTTCCGCCGACCGCCATCTGGGCATGTGGGACATCCTTAATCTCCCAACAACTATCTCGGAAGAAATCCCAAGAGAAGATACACCGGTTAAAGATGATGTCTTCAGCTGGCCAGAGGAGAGTGTTGATAGAAGGAGCGATGGTGTCTGTGGGAACAAAGGGAGAAGCCCTGTCAGATCAGAGGGAGAATGGAGTTCTGTTCAGAACATCTGGGGCTCTGGTTGGCACCTGTGTGTGTTGGAGCCCTAAGACGGACAGGGACGTGTGTGTGGACACCACTGAGCTACCCCTAGCTCAGTGTTGGACACGGCTTGTCATGTGCCCTTGTATGCTGCTTTGTAAGGAAGAAGAATAAAGGAGTTTTAAAAGTAACCGGCCCAACTTGTCCTCTCGATATCCCATCCACGCCACAACATATACTGCCATGCTCGACAGCCACGCCACCTACCACAGAAAGAATGAAAGAGAGAAAGAAAGAGAGAGAGAAAGAAAGAAAGAAAGAGAGAAAGAAAGAAAGAATGTAAGAAAGAAAGAAAGAAAGAAAGAAAGAAAGAAAGAAAGAAAGAAAGAAAGAAAGAAAGAAAGAAAGAAAGAAAGAAAGAAAGAAAGAAAGAAAGAAAGAAAGAAAGAAAGAAAAAGGATCTCATAAGCGTATATACATGGTGCTATGAAAACTTTTTTTTCTCCTAAATGTAGGTCTGAAACTAAGCATTATAAGTGAATACAATTACAAAGCAAGCAATGAATTTATTCATTGACAGAATGCCCTTTATCACGTGTTCGCAGAGGGAACAAAATCACACACACACACACACACACACACACACACACACACACACACACACACACACACACACACACACACACACACACACGGGGGGGGGGGGGGGGGGGGGGGGGGGGAGGGGAGGAGAGATATTTCGTTCCCACTAGCGTTTGAAAAAGCAACCTTTGAGCGCATCTGAGTGTGACGAGTTATGCACTTTCCTTTCCTTTCAAGCCCAGTACGAGCAGGTCACAGCCCAAAGGTATATAAAGGTCATGCATTTTTAGCACTGCCGTTCTAAGTGTAGCTCATCGACCGTGGAGGACCCACCTCACAATAAGGGCATGACGCCCAATTGCAGCTGCGGGGAGGGGAAGGTGGGGGTGGGGGGATGGAGTGGGATGAAGGGTGGGGGGTGGTGGTGGTAAAAACACGCACACACACACACGCACACACACACGCACACACACACACACACACACACACACGCACACACACACACACACACACACACACACACACACACAAACACGCACACACAAGACGTTTTGACAGGGGAATCACCCAGGGTGGAGACAAGAATAGAAGGCACCCGGAATGACGGGACTTAGGGTGGAAAGTTTTCCTACGTCGATATGATTATATCCCGGGTGGAGGTATCCACAGTGAGTGGGAGTACCCTGAATAACTTTGCCGTGTTGGTGGGGTTATTCAGGTAAAAGAGTTATCCATTTGAGAAAAGGGTGCGGGTAGAGGGGGTGCGGTGGGGGGTCCAATCAGGGTGGGGTGCCCGGTAAGGGGGTACACGAAAGAGGTCGGAGGGATGAGATAGGGCGTAACTCTCTGTGCACAGGACAAGGACCAGTAGCGGTAATGGCTGCCTAAACGACACCCGTGGCACGGTGCTGGACTTGGCGCCCATCTGTCAAACGGCGTTCACACGACACGTCGCACAATTGTAAATGTTGACTTTCCGTGGTCTTGCATTATGGTGATTCAACCATTTTGTAAGAGTCGTTCACACGGCACTCTCTATAGTACGTAAACGTTGACTTGGTATAGTCTTCCAGAATAATAATTAAATTATTTTGTAAGCTTTGTTCACACGACATTCTATTTGATTGTAAATGTTGATTCTTGCGTAGTTTTGCATGAGTACGATTCATCATTTCATTAAGTGTAGTTCACACATCCCCCATTACCGTCTAGGCCGACTTTGCGTGGTCATTGTGATTCGTAAGTGTAGCTGACACCATGGATCGTCAATGCTAGCACTGCATCCATAATACTTGCACTCCTATTCCATTAGTTTATTCAACATAGTAACACATAAAATTGTGTACGTCTATACCCACACACTACGTGGTACTGCATTGATTGGTTACTAGATCCCAATATTCAAATCAACCCAGATTTCTGCCGTCCCAGGGATAGAACCACGGCACTGCGCCTCGCACAAAGAGGCCCACCCTCCAGTGCTCTCCCCTCGTGTCTTGCATGCGTGCATGGTCAGCCCCTCAGCCTCTGGACGCTTGTTGAAACCCTGGCTTTTGACAGGTGAAGATGGACGAGCATGCTTTGAGGTTTGAAGATGTACGAGGCGCAGTGCCGTGGCTCTATCCCAGGAACGAGAGAAATCTGTATTTATTGAGATATCTGGACAATGTCATACTTCCTGCAGACCTGTGTCGTAATTCTATCCTTTCGTACAAATATGTTTGTGCGTGAATGAGTATTCCTGGTGAACATCTACGATGCACCATGCACTCCCTCTCGATCTGTGACTGCGTCGGCTTTGGTTCAGCGTGCCAAAGCAATCTGAAAGTACGAAAGTCATGGTATTTACAGGAACTTCCTTTCCTTTCCTTATTGTCTAAAGTACTGAATCCCAAAGCAAAGTCTTTTTTGAAGATTCCTGCCATCCTGTTGTTCCGTGAAAAGGACACATAATATGTCCACGTCCAAGTTAAAAGTAGGTCAAAGTCCTTCAAAAGTTATTTCAAATCATTTGCCAACATAGGAATATGTTTTCTTTGAGAGAATCAAGCATCTATTTCGTTCTTAAAGCTTGGTATATGTGTTTTAATATGCACAAAAAACTGATTTTGTTGTTAAAATGATTTACTGATGCACAACCGTAGTAGTGTCAGCAAAAAATTAGCAACATTTAGAGGCTAATTACTCAAAATCAAAACCAAGGTACAGAGAGTACTACAAATATTTAGAAATTACACTTTGAAAAACGTTATTAAATAGCCTACTTTTTCCCCTTTGTGATTATATATTATAATTTGATTAATACGATACTGGGGAAAAACAAACATTCTAAATCAGAACTGTGGTCTCTTCTTCACTTGGACGCTCCCATAGTCCTTCTGGTCACATCTCCATCTCTCTGTGAGTGAGCATCTGTGACGCTTGAAGTGCTGGGCTGCAGTTTGTGACTTCGGGTACTAGTTCCATTGCTTTCTAAGAAGGCAAAGAATCATTCTTGAAAATAGAAAAGGCCATACGAGAGGAACGGAAATGAGGAGAAAAGGAAGGCCGAGGTTGGAGTGTGGCATGACTCTAACTATGATAATTGCAGCAACAGCTGCTGCTGCTGCTACTACTACTACTACTACTACTGCTGCTGCTGCTGCTGCTGCTGCTGCTACCACTACTACTACTACTACTGCTGCTGCTGCTGCTACCACCACTACTACTACTACTGCTGCTGCTACCACTACTACTACTGCTGCTGCTACCACTACTACTACTACTACTACTACTACTACTGCTGCTGCTATTACTACTACTACTACTACTACTACTACTACTACCGCTACTGCTGCTGCTGCTACCACTACTACTACTACTACTACTACTACTACTACTACTACTACTACTGCTGCTGCTGCTACCACCACTACTACTACTACTGCTGCTGCTACCACTACTACTACTGCTGCTGCTACCACTACTACTACTACTACTGCTGCTGCTGCTGCTATTACTACTACTACTACTACTACTGCTGCTGCTGCTACCACTACTACTACTGCTGCTGCTACCACTACTACTACTACTACTACTGCTGCTGCTGCTATTACTACTACTACTACTACTACTACTACAACCTTCACAACGACGACGACCATCACCACCACCACCACAACAACAATAACTTCAACAACAACAACAACTACTACTACTACTACTACTACTACTACTACTACTACTACTACTACTCGTACTGATACGACTACTACTACTACTACTGCTACTACCACTGCTGCCACTACTGCTGCTGCTACTACGACTACTAGTATGACTTCTACTATTATGACGACTGCTGCTGCTGCAACTACTAGTAGGCCTACTACTACCATGACCACTACTTCTACTGGTGCCGCTGCCTACTACTACTCCTACTACTGCTATTGATCACGGTGGTGGTGGTGATTTTGATGATGATGATGATGATGATGATGATGATGATGATGATGATGATGATGATGATGATGATGAAGGTGATGATGATGATGATGATGATGATGATGATGATGATGATGATGATGATGATGATGATGATGATGATGATGATGATGATGATGATGATGATGAAGGTGATGATGATGATGATGATGATGATGATGATGATGATGATGATGATGATGATGATGATGATGATGATGATGATGATGATGATGATGATGATGATGATGATGAAGGTGATGATGATGATGATGATGATGATGATGATGATGATGATGATGATGATGATGATGATGATGAAGGTGATGATGATGATGATGATGATGATGATGATGATGACTATGATGATGATGATGACGATGATGATGATGACGACGGTGACGATGATAAATACGACGAAAGCAAATCCACGACGAGGTGCAAAAGGTGGAAAACCCACCAGGGAGAACAGCAATACTATGCTTAAAAATAATGGCACCACATCAGGAGTCAAACAGACGAGGTGAGATGATGAGACAGGTTGGTATCAGTTTGGGCGGACATCGTTTCTAACTGAAAGGGGAAGGGATGGGGGGTGGCGGTGGCGGTGGAGAGTGGAGGTGACGATGGGAGTAGAGGGTGGTGAGGGGTGGGGGGGAGGGTGGCGGTGGGGGGGGGGGGGGTAGCGGTGGGTGGTGGGTGGTGACGGGAATGGCTGGGACCACTCCAGGAGTAAAAAGCGGAGAAGAAAGGTGCGGGGGCTAGCTGCCTTCAGTAAGGGGCGTGCCGCGCAGTCGCAGGAAAAATGGCGGGCCGTGACCGTGGGAGTGGAGTAAACAGTGGCTTTTATCACCACCACCCCTCCCCTGCCCCCCCCCCCCCCCCTCTCTCCAACCCCCCACCCCACCACCTCGGGCTGGTGGTGCCCAGCCTGCACACTCAAACCCAGTGTGCAGTGGCAGCATTACCAGGGCGGACATATCATTAAGGGTGGAGTTGGGCTAGAGGGTGGAGACCGAATCAGGGTGTAAGCATCAAGGTATTTGAGAGTGCAGATGTTTGAGTTTGGTGCGCAATTATGGTAGATGTCTGGTACGTAAGGACAATTGTTGTCAGTGTCACAGTCATGAGGAAGATGAGCAGATGCGCGCCAGGGCGTGTGTGTGTGTGAGTGTGAGTGGCGCGCGTGTGTGTGTGAGTGCGTGCGTGTATGTGTGTGTGTGTGTTTGTGTGTGCGTGTGCGTGCTTGTGTGAGTGCGTGCGTGCGTGCGTGTATGTGTGTGTGTGTCTGTGTGTGTATGTGTGTCTGTGTGTGTGTGTGCGTGTGTGTGTGCGTGTGTGAGTGCGTGCGTGCGTGCGTGTATGTGTGTGGGTGCGTGCGTGTGTGTGCAAGCGTGCTTGCGTGCGTGCGTGTGTATGTGTGTGTGTGTGCGTGCGTGTGTAAGTGTTTGAGAGAGAGAGAGAGAGAGAGAGAGAGAGAGAGAGAACGAACGAATGGTTTATTTGTTAGGCCACGGGCCTATCACAACTTACAAAATTGAATCATCTGCAGCAGCAATCTGTATCTTGTCTTCGCATAAATGCATAGTACATGTACATTGCCAATGAGCGTATTGTTCCGAAGTCCTGTGAGGACAATACGGTTCCCAGTTTTTCTCTTGTGTACGTGTTACGGAGTATTGAGGCATATCTCTGTCTTAAGTCTTCATACACTGGACAAGCAAGGAGAAAGTCCACTTCACATTCAACTTCTTCTCTGCAAGCGGGGCATATATATATATAATATTTATCTGAGCCATCGTTGTAATATCTGAATTTATGGATGTACAGTTCACTAAATCCTGCCCGGAAGCTGATGAAAACGTTTCTAAAGGGCTTTTTATCTAGAGCAATTAAATAATTTTCTTTCATCCAGATATGTTTTATTGTCCTACAAAAAGTGGGTCTTTCACTATTTTCTAAGACCATGGATCACTCAGCTTTAAAGTCTACGACCAGACGTCTTTTCAGCTCTCTAATGAAAGCACGCTCATTTGTCACATTTTGGTTTTCCCATACTTGTCCAAAATCATATCTGTACAGGAACTCTTTTATCTTATATGCCCAACTTCCTTGATTGTTAGAATTCAACATCATTTTGTACACCATGTTCGGGTAACGTACACTTTCCATTCTCAATAATTTCAACCAGTATCTAATTGATCGGATTATTCCATTTATACGAAGTGGATACCTTCCAGTTTCCCCATAAACGATTTTGTTTGGTGCCATAACAGGTAGGTTTAAAAATCTCTTTAAGGTCTCTAAATGTACAGATTCAATGACAGAACCGTCGTAAATGCCCCAGATATCAGAGGAATACAGCAATATGCTAGCAACCTGGACGTCAAACACTTTGAAAAATGCATCGGATGATAAACATTGCAACTTTCTGATACATCTAATGACTTGAGTTGCGCTAGCTTTCGCTCGCAACAACAGGTCTGCTTGAAGCATTTTGAAGGAGACTTTGGTAGTGAATAGCGACCCAAGGCATCTGTATTCAGGGACGATCTCTAAAACGTATTCACCTAAGTACCATCTTTCGTGTTGGGCTAAATGTCCCCCATTCCTAAACACCATTATCTTCGTTTTTTTCTTGATTTACCTTCAGGCCAAGTGCATCTGCTCCTTTGACATGCGAATTAATCTGATTTTGTAACCCAACAGCTGTATCAGATACAAGCACTATATCATCCGCAAACAGTAACGAATACACAATAGTGTTACCAGGCATAAGTTGGATGCCGTGTTTTCCATCTCTGTTTACAATTTTAGCCACGTAGTTGACCATCAGAGAAAAAATTATCGGACTCATCTTGCAGCCCTGTTTCAACCCCGAGTGGCACTCAAACAGAGCAGAATAGCATCCATTGCAAGTAACTCTACATACAACTTTTGAATATATTAACTGAAGTATTTTCAACATTCTTCCCGAGACGCCGTACATCTGAAGGATTTTCCAGAGA
>JAWQFJ010009546.1:0-12094 GCA_034096865.1 Theodoxus fluviatilis | reverse complement strand
TCTGTCTGTCCGTCCGTCCGTCCGTCCGTCAGTCCGTCCGTCCGTCACTCCGTCCCTCCGTCCGTCCGTCCGTCTGTCTGTCTGTCTGTGTCTGTCTGTCTGTCTGTCTGTCTGTCTGTCTGTCTGTCTGTCTGTCTGTCTGTCTGTCTGTGTATGTTTTATCTCCTCTTTTCCTCTTCTCTTCTTTTCCACTTTCGCTCAACCCAAGATTCTTGTGACGTCTTCGACCTCCAGGATGGAGTGGTGACTCAAAAAACCTCTGCCGACCCCTTTTCTTCTGGGCAGCGGTTCCAGGGAGCCCGTGACGACAGCTGGGATGATTTATGTCCAAATGAATCAGCGCCATTCGTTTTGTCCGACAAAATGGTCGCGCCGTGCTGTTGTCTCACTGCACTGTTGGGGGAGGCAGTCTTAAAGGTTATCTGGGGCACGCTATTACGGCACGCGGTTCCGATATTGTCCGGGGGAGACGCATTCCAATCAAAGGGCCATCGCTTTGGGCCTGATGGAAGGGCAGGAGTCACGATGGTCAAACGGGGACTCTACCAAGGCGGCTCAGCAGACCCGCTTTCCCGCCCTCGTGCCCGCACTGCGGAATGGTGGCGATTTATGGAGGGTTTAAAGTCGCTTGGAAGAGGATTTTTTCACCCTCTCTCTCTCTCGATATTGACCCCCCCCCCCCCCCCCCCCCACGCACCCAACTGTAATCTCAAGGTGGCACTTTCCTTTCTCTCTCCTTCTTGGTTTCATGTGCGCTCTGGCTGGGATTTCATTGGATGTGTTAGTTTGCGTGTGCGTGCGTGCGTGCGTGCGTGCGTGTGTGTGTGTGTGTGTGTGTGTGTGTGTGTGTGTGTGTGTGTGTGTGTGTGTGTGTGTGTATGCGCGCGCGCGTGTATGAAAGTGTTTGCGACGCGAATGTTATTTATATATGAGTGCGAACGTGCGTTGTGTGTGCATGTACACATGTGTGCATGCGTGTGTTCGTGCGCGCACGTGATTGTTCGCACGAGCTTGTAAGTGTTTGTTTTTGGTTTGCGTGCATATGAAGACGTTCGTTTTCGGGAGCGGGGCCAGTAATGCTATGTGTAATAGACCCCACTTCCCCCACCTCCGTCCTACCCCCACCCCCACCTCTTGGAACGACTCAGTGTGGAATTTTCGTGGGGCTCTGTATCCGAGCAGTCAGAGCGATTGACCTGCAGTCGCTTGCAGCTAATGGGTGCCGTGTTCGAAGCTGCACAGATTCTAGAGTTGCATCCTTGGGCAAGGTGCTTCACCCACATTGCCTGTCCTACCGAGGAAGAAAACCGGTCACTGATCTCTTCACAGCGGCGAGCGGGGGTGAAATTCCCCCAAAGGGAATTTCCTCAAATAGGACAAAATAAAGATTATATTTATCTGTAAAATGCTGGAAAGGTCCTTAGTAATGCAATTTGAATGACCTCGTGTACACCAAACAGACGAAGGCCCACACGAAAGGTCTGGGGGTGCCTGCATGGACAGAACAAGGGGCTGGTGTTTACGGCAATCTCCCCAGCCTCTTTGCACTCCGTCTGTGGCCCATACGCGTGGTCGTTGCGCTTCTCGTCCTGTGGGTTGGGGGTATCAATTGACTCATCTCTTCCCACGCCACTCGTGAGAGGCGAACAAAAAGGAAATGATGCCTTGACCTGCCTTGCCTTTATTGAAACCAAACCTAATGATTTTTCGTTATCAATTGCCTGAAATAGCTTTCTATGACTAATAGGCCATAAAACTCCGTCCATCAGTCATTGTGATATAAGCTTGTCGGTTTGATGTTGTGAAGTTCATGTAGGCCTACAGTCTATTTGCATTTCACGGACTGGGGTTGACATGCTTGTACTTTGCCCTGACACGATCGCCGTATTTACAAACGTGTACATTTGTTTAACGTCTCAAGATGGGCCTGTCAAAAGCGTTGATGATTGGAGAACCCCAAAGAATTAATCTTCCTCAAAACGACGAGTCTTTGTTTTGAAAAGTTAATTAATGTAATAACTGGTATGAATATGTGTCGTTATTATGATCATTTCTTGACCGTACGGGCGGTGATTCATGGACTATTTTATGTTAAAACATCTACGCGCGTAGTCTTATGTGGAAATGAATGGAAGGGAAACTTGTTTCTTCGTTTAGTTGGCTTTTTTCTTCAGGAAAAAGACACTTTGAATTAGCCCGCATTTAGAGCTAAGGGAAAGAATGGACCCACCACCACTCCCAACGCGATTCGTGACAGGCGAATAAGCAGGGAAAACGAGTCTTTGGCTTTCTCTTACCCTAACCTGCTCCTTAAATTTTCATAATCAGTGGCCTTAAATTATCTTCAATGCTGATAGACTGTAAAACTTCATTCATTCATTCGTTCGTTCGTTCGTTCATTCATTCACGTATTCAACCAATTTATTGAATCATGCACCCCCTCTGTGGGCTGGGGGTAAGAATAGATCCACCGCATCTCCTTAGCTCCAGAGATTTTCGTGATCAACGGCATTGCATAGCATACAATGGCTCACGGGCCGTAATACTTCATTCATCACTCATTTGCTAGATTAGACGATCAGGAATTGGGCATCCGGGTTACTAGATTTAGGCACTTCTGGAAACAAAATGTATATAAATTTTTGTTTTGTTTTTAAATGTGTCCCTTTGAAATGTGAGTCTCTCTATTGACCCGTGCCTAAGAGGTCGCTGTGAACATCAGCTCTTCCACACAAACATATACCCCACACAAACACATTCAATACAAACATATACCCCACACAAACATATACCCCACACAAACATATACCCCACACAAACATATACCCCACACAAACATATACCCCACACAAACATATACCCCACACAAACACATTCAATACAAACACATACCACACAGATACATACCACACACATTCCACAGAAACACATTCCACACACACACCACACACACATACCACACAAATACGTACACAAACACATTACACACATATACCTCACAAACACACATCACACAAACACACCCTACACAAACACACCACACATACACACACCACACACATACGCAAACACACTTCACACAAGCACATTCCTCGCACACACCACTCATACACACCCACACAAACACATTCCACACAAACACCACACAAACACACACCACACAAACATATGCCACACGACACATACAGTACAAACACATACCACACAAACGCATACCATACAGACACATACCACACAAACGCATACCACACATTCCACACAAACATACGACACAGACACATAATCACCCTAACGCATACACCACACATTACACACAAACACACCACACATATTCCACACAAACACATTACACAAACACTACGCTCAGTCCACACTAACTCATACATTCCACACAAACACACCACAAAAACGCATACCACACAAACACATTCCACACAAACACACACCACACAAACGCATACCACACAGACACATACCACACAAACACATTCCACACAAACACACATCACACAAACGCATACCACACAAACACACAAACACACACCACACAAACGAGTACCACACAGACACATCCCACCCAAACACATACTACACACATCACACAAACACACACCAAACACATACCTCACAAACACATCCCACACAAACACATACACAAACACATAAATCACAAATACGCAACATTCAAACACATACCACACAAACACATACCTCACAATCACATACTACAGAAACACATTCCACACAAACACACACAACACAAACGCATACCACACAAACACCACACACATACCACACAAACACATACCACACACACACACCACTCAGACACATACCACGCAAACATACCACACAAACACCACACACATTCCACAATAACACATACCACACACACACACACACACACACACACACACACACACACACCACAGACACATACCACGCAAACACCACACATATTCCACACAAACACATAACACACAAACACATAACACACAAACACATAACACACAAACACATAACACACAAACACATAACACACATCAAACACTCACCTCACAAACACACCACACACAGACCACACAAACACATACCACACAAACACATACCACACAAAAACAACACATAGCACCCAAACACATACCACACACACCATACATACACATACCACGCAAACATACGACACACTCACCACACACATACCACACACACACACACACAAACACAAACACCACACGGACGCATACAACACACACACCACACAAACACACCGAGGGGAAAGAGGGCGTGGAAGTGGGCATTGGATGAATTCCTGTACGTCTACTACGCATTTCGCGTTGTCTCGCTCCCAAATTGGTATGTTTCTCATTCTGAGCGCTCCTGCCCCATTTTGGCAACCTGATCCTTGGTTGTTGTTGTTTTCTTCTTCTTCTCTTAATTCTTACCACTTTTTGTCATTCTGAGCCCTCTCCGTCTCCTTCAGTAACCTTTCCCAACATTTTGCGGTAAGTTTCGGCCTTGGGCGTTAATGATTTATCATTTTAACAGAATTTTCGTGATACCTTGCGTAGAGAAAACTATTAGAAAAATGAAGCTGATGAATACTAGAATAGAAAATCCAATGCAGATATAAGTATGTCCCTGTGCTTTGATATGTGTGTGTGAGTGTGTGTGTGTGTGTGTGTGTGTGTGTGTGTGTGTGTGTGTGTGTGTGTGTGTGTGTGCGCGCGCGCTCGCCCGGGTTATCGTGCACGAATGTATGTGCGCGCGTGTGTGTGTAGGGGTTGGGGGGGGGGGGGGGGGGGTAGAGCATTATGTGAACCCGAGTCAGTAGTGATTCTGGCTTAGTTCTCAATGAATGAGTACTAGACTTGACCCTTCGCATTACAGCATTGCGCCAAAAATAGTTCGTTCTGATACTATTTTTTCTCTCCACTTTTTACATCAATCATTCAGATGTCAAAACTTGTTTCCATTTCAACACAAACATTTTAATGTATCGAATAAACGCTTGTTTATTGCCTCAACAAGCTTAAGTTATGAGTTTTGTGCGAAATAGTCTTAGAACTATTTTAACGGCGTATGTCAGGGAGCAGGTCGGCTATCCCACAAGCCTCTCGTGTGACCCTCATTCGAATTTTTCTGACGAAATCCATCCATCACGTGATGTCAACTGTGCTAGAGACTGTTTCACCGGAAAGCGAAGTCTCTAGTGGACTAGAATGGGGTTGGAGAAACGTCGGAACTTCAGTAATTAATGGGATGTGTACGAGAAGCTGGGGTTTTCACACGAAAGGCTTCAGACTCCAAGAATGTATTGAAGTGCACTCACGAATGCCACTTTCTCCACATGAATCCGCTAGTTTCTCGTCGGGAGGTGCTAGGGTCAGCACAGGAAGCGCTGATGTCTTCAGAGAAAGGGCTAGAATTGCCTCAAGATATTATATCTCCTCGAGAAATGCTAGTGACTTCACAGAAAATGCTCAGATTACCGCAGGATATACCAGTCTTCAGAGGAAGGGCTAAGCTCACCACAAGAAGTGCGTTTCGCTACAGGAAGTGCTAGTATCTTCACAGGAAGTAAGACTACCACAGGAAGTACTAGTTTCACTACAGGAAGTGCTAGTTTCACGACAGGAAGTAAGACTACCACAGGAAGTGCTAGTCTCACTACAGGAAGTGCTAGTTTCACCACAGGAAGTGCTAGTATCTTCACAGGAAATAAGACTACCACAGGAAGTACTAGTTTCACTACAGGAAGTGCTAGTTTCGCCACAGGAAGTGCTAGTATCTTCACAGGAAGTAAAACTACCACAGGAAATGCTAGTTTCACTACAGGAAGTGCTAGTTTCACTACAGGAAGTGCTAGTATCTTCACAGGAAATAAGACTACCACAGGAAGTACTAGTATCACTACATGAAGTGCTAGTATCTTCACAGGAAGTAAAACTACCACAGGAAGTGCTAGTTTCACTACAGAAAGTGCTAGTATCGTCACAGGAAGTAAAACTACCACAGGAAATGCTAGTTTCACTGCAGGAAATGCTAGTTTCACTACAGGAAGTGCTAGTATCTTCACAGGAAGTACGACTACCACAGGAAATGCTAGTATCACTACAGGAAGTGTTAGTATCTTCACAGGAAGCAAAACTACAACAGGAAATGCTAGTTTCACTGCAGGAAATGCTAGTGCCTTCACAGGAAGTGCTAGTTTCTTTACAGGAAGTGCTAGTGTCTTCCTAGAAAGTGCTAGTTTCACTGCAGGAAATGCTAGTGCCTTCACAGGAAGTGTAGTTTCGTCACAGGCAACGCTATGTTTCTCTGTAGGGAAGCTAGGGACGCCTAAGAAAGACATACGGTCTCTTCATGGGTTGGTAAGGGTCCTTCAGGGAGACAGCAGGGTCCCAAGTCAGGAACCCGGATGAGGAAGTAATGGTAGGGTGTGTCCACCCCGACCTGAACATTTGCTTGTCGCGTCTGGGGTGGCGGTCTGTGCAGGCAACTGGGACCTTTAATCGCTAGGTAGAGCAGGCGGATCATAGGCGCTAATGCGCTAGTGCTCAAATTGAGCTGATTAAACTCCAACCTTCGCATGCGATGGGCGACGGGTACTGCCCCGCCCTGCCCGCCATTAATTGCATAACTCTCGAATATTCTAATGTAATCAAGCTCTTCCATTCATACGCCTTTAATGGGGAGCCAAGCAGGCGAGTAATCGCCGCGGAGGCTTTGATCTGGACGAGGGGGGAGAAAACTGCAAAAGTGCCAACGTAGTTAGGAGGCCCTCCAAAATTAATTTCCAATAAATTCGATGATTGTCATCGCCGCTCGAGGTTTGATGAGAAAAGAGAGAAAGAGGGAGCGGGGATGAATCACGTTGTCGTGCACCGTCACTCAATCCCCCCTTCCCCGCTTCTCTCTATCCCCCCCCCCCCCCCTCCTTTCCTTTCTCTCACTGTTTCTGTCTACTCAACTGCCTGCCTCCAACTTGAGCTTTTATCGGCGACGACGGAGCGGCTGTGGTGTTGACAAAGGTGCTGGTGGACGGGTCGCCGGTCGGCGCGGCGCGGCGTCGTTTAATTTGGGAAAATCAGTGCAGTTGCAGATTATGTTTGCGCACATTTCCAGTTGCACAGGCAGCCAACTGGGTCTGCAGTCTGCAGCGTGAAGCCCTTTGTGTCGCCCACTCGGCCCTGCCGTCGTCCCCGCTTTGTCCCCCGTCTCACGTGCCGCTCTCTCTCTCTCTCGCTCGTTCTCGCCCTCGCGCCCTCGTTTTTCGCTGTTTTTGCACTCGCTTGGTGCCTGCCACCCTGTGTGGTAACACCCCCCAAATCCTCCGCCTCACCCCCCCACCCCTTCCGTCTTCTTTTAACTTTATTTTCCCCGATTTAATCCGCCGCCGCCGCCCCTTCAACCCGTAGACGACGGGCGAAATGAATGGTGAGGAAGGAAGAAAGGGGGTTGTCCAGGAGGGGCAGTGTCTGTATACAGGGATGGTTCGGAAGAGGCCGATGGTTTCGCGGAATGTCTTCTACTTTAGATTTTTATTTGTGGATAAATGGTAAATAGTGGTCTATTTGGATGTGTAGGTGTTGTTAGTCTCCCTGTGGTGTGTGGTACGAGACTTGACGCCCTCCTAACTCTAACCAGCTCTGATGATCTTTGTGATCATTGGTCTTACGAAGCCTACGAAAGCTGAAAACCCGTAACACTTATGTATGTATTCATTCATTCGTTCGATCATCCCTTTATTAATGCGGGTGTAGTTAGATTGGTTTCTTAGTTTTTATGAATTGTCACTGCCAGTGTAGGTATGAGATCTCCTCCTCCTCCTCCTCCTCCTCCTCCTCCTCCTCCTCCTCCTCCTCCTCCTCCTCCTCCTCCTCCTCCTCCTCCTCCTCCTCCTCCTCCTCCTCCTCCTCCTCCTCCTTCTCCTCCTCCTTCTCCTCCTCCCCCTCCCGCTCCTTCCCCTCCTTCCCCTCCTTCCCCTCCTTCTTCTGGACAGTTGGCCCAAGTGTATGAAGACTCCTCTAGAATCTGTTGGGGTTTTAGGCATATTGACATCCTGAATTGACGAAGCGAGAGTTCAGCAGCTTCACTCACTTTTTGTTGCTGTGAAATAGTAAAACCTATGTTAGTTATAATCCATGATGTAAGATAACCACTAAGTTACTGTGGACTGACCCTGTACTACTCCTATGGGGGTTGGGGGTAAGATCCACTGCATCTCACTACGAAATGTTAGTTATAATCCATGATGTAAGATAACCACTAAGTTACTGTGGACTGACCCTGTACTACTCCTATGGGGGTTGGGGGTAAGATCCACTGCATCTCACTACGAAATTTTAGTTATAATCCATGATGTAAGATAACCACTAAGTTACTGTGGACTGACCCCATACTACTCCTGTGTGGGTTGGGGGCAAGATCCACCGCATCTCACTACGAAATTTTAGTTATAATCCATGATGTAAGATAACCACTAAGTTACTGTGGACTGACCCCATACTACTCCTATGGGGGTTGGGGGCAAGATCCACCGCATCTCACTACGAAATTTTAGTTATAATCCATGATAAGATAACCACTAAGTTACTGTGGACTGACCCCATACTACTCCTATGTGGGTTGGGGGCAAGATCCACTGCATCTCACTACGAAATTCCTGTACTACTCCTATGGGGGTTGGGGGTAAGATCCACTGCATCTCACTACGAAATTCCTGTACTACTCCTATGGGGGTTGGGGGTAAGATCCACTGCATCTCACTACGAAATTCCTGTTCTACTCCTATGGGGGTTGGGGGTAAGATCCACTGCATCTCACTACGAAATTCCTGTACTACTCCTATGTGGGTTGGGGGCAAGATCCACCGCATCTCACTACGAAATTCGTTAAAGGCGAATCACTATGGAAATCATGACTTGACTTGCTCTCATTCCATTTAGTTCGAGTGATTTTGTTGTCAACGGCCTTACATAGCCTACACAGGCTCCTAGGCCGTGAAGCTCCATCCATCCACCCATCAAGTGTGGATTGCTCATTCTCGTGGCTGTGATGCAGTTATTGAATGGGGCTCGTCGGAAAGTCGAAGGTAACGTAGTGGTTTTATATAACGATTCATCATCCATTTCTGGATTTCAAATCTCTTTACTCTTTACTCCCTGATCATCGGGTCACTTGAACTTTCCTCTACTAGCGTCCGACGGCAAACACAGAGAAGGACTGGATACACAGAGAATATACCAGTGCCGTCTCCTCTCCCTGGGGCATGTGCCGGCCCCTTCCTGCCTCACTTGAATGTCCCCTCACTGTCCTCACACAGATGCTCTGTTTTACTCCTGAGGTCTCTCTCCCCTCTCGGCAAAAATATTTTCTTGAACATTTCCCAGCATTGCTTTCCTTAGCTGATAATAGCTCTTCATCTTCACCGCCAACAAGATAGGTCGTAAAAGTCCTTCCGTCCATTCATCCATCCATCCTCCCATCCACCCATCCATCCATCCATCCATCCATCCATCCATGCATGCATCCATTTATCCATCCATCCATCCATCCATCCCCGCCAATACATGCACGCACGCATGAATGCATGCATGCACGCATGCACACACACACACACACGCACATTCATACACACACGCGCTCACGCACACGCACGCACACACACACACACACACACACACACACACACCACACACACACACACACACACACACACACACACACACACACCGAAAAAGTTTTTCAGGTCCATTTATTTATTTATGTGGTGTGATGCCGCTGATGCTTTCGCCGTATCAATTTTGAATAGATATCATGAGAATACTGTTAAAACGCTTGTTGGCTCAAAGATGCAAGAACCAGAATCTTCCCACCCTAAAATATGCTTGCACGCTCGCACAGAAAAATATATGCTCACGCTCACTCACCGCACACGGACTTATGCAAGTAATTTACAAATAACACGAAACATGTCACACACCCAACACGCATCCCATTTACACTCGCTCGCGAGCGTGTGCGCGTGCGCGCACACACACACACACACACACACACACACACACACACCGAGGAACTCTGGGCAATCTGGACAGAATTTGCAGGAGGGCCACCATTTTCACGTTAACTGCTCTGTGCTTTTGTGATGGTAATGGCCGCTCTGTTCTCAAATCGACGCCATGTGGTGCCACCATGAGGCAGCCAGGGCAGGCGTTGGGCTGAGCAGTCGCCCATGCGACAATTTTCTCCTAACTTTCTCACCTGTGTAATGAGATGCAATGGTGATGCTTTGTACGCCCTACGTCGACAGCTCATTTCAGTGATTCGACAAAGCACCATTACCACATCGTCTTTTGTGACGTAGCACCTTTGAGAGGAACATACATGTAGAAAGGAAAGTGTTAAAGCTCTGCTGTTTAGGGGGCATAGATATATTTGGATGACATTGGTGGGAAAATGACTGCACCATCTCGAGCAGGAACTGGACCTCGGCACTCAATCGCCTTGCACGCTTTTCAACAAGTCGAGCCCTTACGTCAAATCCCAATGTAAAAACCGGTGCACTCATTAGCGTAGTTGGTTGTTAGCCTGTTGTTGATGTACTTTTACTAGTTTCCATCATTTTGTTTGAGACGGGTTTGCTTGTAGCTGTACTGAATCCTGGCAAATAGCATGAACTGCCTCAATACATCCTCCATGAGCTGGGATGTTAGTGCTTTCTGGGCCTGCTCCAGTAGCTCTCGCACATCCGGCCCCACTATGTGTTCACCAGGAGGTATCTTATGGTCATCGCCTATATAAGAAGTGATCCAGCTTATCATGGTGATGGGTGTGTCCTCTTTATCCATTTGGAGATACAGCTCTCTAGTGAAAGACCGTCAGCCTAGGACACGCTCTCAAACTTCAGAGAAGCCCTATTGTAAACCTTCATTCTGTGTGACTGGCCATTTTAGACAAGTGAGGGGCACCTGAGCTTGTCATCCCGATGTCGTCCCCCCCCCCCCCTCTCCTCCTCCAAGAGTCAGGAAAACAGTGAAAACACTTGAAGACTACAGGGTGCATAAGATATGCACGTAGGCGTTAGTGACAATGATCAAAACTGAGCAGTATTCAGTGGTTCGTAGTAATCTCATCAACTGCAACAGATGTCTGGAAAATTATCGAATCCTAGGTGCAGTGCATGGATAGGAAAGTTTTCTATGTTAATCACTCGAGTGCGCGGAATGATGTCCTCTTTTTGATAGGGCTGTTCTTTCCTCGAACTGTCTTCCCCCTGTGGGTTTGGGGTAAGAATTGACCCACCGCGTCTCCCTACGCGATTCGTAAGAGGCGATTGACTAGGGACACCGTGACTTGAGTTGCGTTTACTCTAAGCTGTTCTAGTGATTTTCGTGTTCAGTGGCCTTACATAGCCTACAGAGGCTGATAGGCCGTAAAACACCATCCATCCATCCATCCATCCATCCATCCTCAATTTCCTCAACCTTGTTTGTGGGGGGGAGAGTGGAGGTGGGGGACGCACAGTCAGTGAAAATTTGACTTACGTGTTCATGTCTCCCACTATGACAAATGTCTAGCCTCTGTGGGTTGAGACTAAGACTAGAACCATCGCCTTTTCCTATGCCATTCGTTCAAGACGATTAACAAAGGAAATTGAGACTGACCTCACTCAAACCGGCTCTGGTGATAGTGTGGTTAATGGACTTAAATAGGCCACAAAAGCTGAGTGATAGGCAGTGAAACTTCATTCATTCATTCATTCATTCATTCATTCATTCATTCATTCATTCATTCATTCCAGATGAGTTCAAATAATATCGGTGCAGTCTTGATTTTTGCAACTTTCGACGTCAGTCGAGAAACTTAAGAAGCATTGACAAACTCGATGTTCTTAACACAGCATGTGCTTTCTGCAACCATAGACTATTGAACATCTTTCTGGGGAGATAGTAGGGTGTGGGATGTGTGTGTGTGTGTGGGTGAGTGGATGAGTGGGTGGAGTATCTTGTAGTTTTACACTGATTAAGCAGATTCCAGCAAGAAGAAATAGTGTACTGGCTAACATCCAGACTCACCTTTTTGTTAACTC
>JAWQFJ010009545.1:0-13375 GCA_034096865.1 Theodoxus fluviatilis | reverse complement strand
AGACTCGGACGAACCGAACATCGCATTAGCGCCTAAGAGGCGAGAGACATGCTTTGAGAAGCGACGGAACCGGAACCCTTCGGACGGGAGCGGGAGAGACGTAGAGAGATCCGGTAGCAAACCCGGAAACGACAAGGATCGAGAAGGAAGGAGAGAGAGCCCGGTGTGAGTGGGAAGAGACAGGAATATTGGAAATTTTTTGGAGTGCGAGAATGCAGGTGAGCGGCCAGGAGAGCAGAGATCGCACGAGAGACGAACTTGATAATCCGGACCTGAATTAGAATAGAGACCCGACGGATAGCTCCGAGAAGGAAGAATAGAGCACGTCGCGGGGACAAGCCTCGTTGGAACAGAAGCGAGAAAAACCTTCCGACGGAATCGTTTGAGAGGAGGGAGGAGAGAGAATATGAATGTATGTATGTATGCATGTATGCATGTATGTATGTGTTGGTGTGTCATGTTGTGTGCATGTAAAAGGGGATTGTAGTCATACACATTATTTGATTTCATTATCATGGTTTTTCTAAGTTTTATTATAACTTTTATAATCATTAATGACCCATACATGTATGATGATGACCAATTTAATTTCCTTATGGATTAATAAAATGATATGAGATATGAGTTATGAGAGAGAGAGAGAGAGAGAGAGAGAGAGAGAGAGAGAATAGAGAGAGAGAGAGAGAGAGAGAGAGAGAGAGAGAGAGAGAGAGAGAGAAGCAAGTCCAGTGTCGATTTCCCTACTTATTCGCCATTTACCAATCGCGTGGAGAGACGCGGTGGGTCTGTTCTTACCCCCAACCCACAGGGGGTGTACACAGAAGGGTGCGAACATGCAGACGTGTGGTAGCACACAGAGGAGTTGGAATATGCAGAAGCCTGGCAGCATACAGAAGGCATGGAATATGCAGAGGACCGTGAGCATACAGAAGGCGTGGAATATGCAGAAAGCTGGGAGCATACAGAAGGCGTGGAACATGCAGAAAGCTGGGAGCATACAGAAGGGTGGGGACATACAGAAGGCTGTGAGCATACTGAAGGCGTGGAATGTGCAGAGGAATTCGAGCAAACAAAAGGTAGGGAATAATCTGAAGGCTTGGAGCATACGGAAGGCTTGGAGCATATTGAGGGGCTGGAGCATTCAGAAGAGTGGTGCATACAGAAGGATGGGAGCATACAGTCGGGTGACAGTGGAGCAGAGGGGGACAAGGGAAGTATCAAATGTCCAATAGCAAGGCCAACGGCGTCAGAGTGCACTACAGCCTCGGATGAATTTTTATTGCTTGTTTACAGCAGGTCCCCACGAGACTTGATTCCTGGCCTTGGCCTTGCCCCCTGACACCCCCCACCCACCCCCATTGCTCCCTCGTTGTACCGCTCCCCCTTCTTTCCCTTACCATCATCCCCGCCCGCCCTGCGCTCGAAAGCTTGCCACTGTGCTTTTCAATCCGAGAAAGGACCACCCTCTTTCAGCGTAGCCCACTCTCCCGTCATAACCCCTCCACCCCCCACCCCTTTTCTCCGTCTGTGTGTTTATGTGTGTGTTTTCGTCTCTCTCTCTCTCTCTCTCTCATCTCTCTCTCTCTCTTTCTTCTCGCTCGCATCTCTCATCTTCTGTCCTCTCTCATCTCTCTCTCCTGCTCATCTCACTTCATCTCTCTCTCTCTCTCTCTCTCTCTCTCTCTCTCTCTCTCTCTCTCTCTCTCTCCATAATTCTCTGCCGAGTGTGTGGCTAGGTGAACCCATATGAAAAATTAATCGCTGAAATTCTTTCGGCCAGATCTTATCAAAGTAGTGCATCCCATTATTTCTTGTGAAGGGCGGCTTGCCTGAACAATAAAATGTTAAAAGTCAAAGCCCAAGTCAGTCAGTCTGTCTGTCTGTCTGTCTGTCTGTCTGTCTGTCTGTCTGTCTGTCCGTCCGTCCGTCCGTCCGTCCGTCCGTCCGTCCGTCGTCTCTCCCTCTCTCTCTCTCTCTCTCTCTCTCTCTCACACACACACACACACACACATGCACACACACACACGCACGCACACACACGCGCACGCGAGCGCGCCCTAAAACTCCCAGAAAACTCTAGCCACACCCCACTCCTCTCTTTTAACAACCTCTACATACACTGGTCATTGAGTTCATGGACACACACACAAATAAATAAATACTGCATCACACGATCTCAGCTCTGCTTCAGATTTTGTCTTTTTTTCGCTTTTAAGGAGATTCAGGCCAGCTGAGCTTATTGCCACCTCAACTTCTCATATATCTAGAAGAAATTCATCCGCCATCCGCTTCCACCGTGTAATCTGTTGACGTCGGCTTATTGAAAAGATGCTTCGAAATGCTACCACCCCCAGCAGGACACATCGCGCACCCGTAACTTTTCGTCGCCACGCTCCTGCACCCCCGGACCCTCGCCACCCTCCCCGACCATTCCGTCACCCGCGTCACACACCCCGCGCACGCCTCTCGCCCCAAGCAAGTTCACTCTCCCTTTACCGCACCCTTCATCTTGCTCTGACCGGGCCGGCCCCGCACCCTTCCCTACACGTCAACCGGTCGGACCTATCACGGACCAAAACATGCTCCACAACACCCATGCTCAACCGGGTACCCGAACCCCACACGACCCACATTTGTCGTGAACTCAGCACATGGATCCCCAACATGATGAGAATGATGAATATGTCCCACTCCGGTAACACACTCCCCGTACGGGGCGAACGCTACGCAATCGGGCGTCGACACACCCCTCAACCCAGCGACCACCAAAACCACAACACACGAGTCACCACAGAATCCCACCCCGGTGGAACTACTTCCGATCGCGGCTCCCGACACAACGTCACCGCCACATCCCCGCACCAAAGCCCTCCCTCCGGCACACCAGTGCACGCCCCGCAAACCCCCACCCCGTGCCAAGGCGCCTTAGCCGCAGGCGGCCCTGAACCGGACCCCCCGCCGCCCCCGTCGACCTCGACCACGCCGCACGCGGGTTTCCCCACAACCACCCATAACCCTGGGCATCCATGCAGCCTCCACAAAGCCAATGCCGATCCAGCACAACAGCAACTACCCACCAACAGCTAATCCCAGACAGGCGCCGCTTTACACGGTTCACTTCACCCTTTACACAAAGTATGCAGCGCTGGTCCTCCATGCAGGAGTCCCCACCGGCCCCCTGTCCACACAACCCATTGGGGCCCCACGACCAAAAAACACTTCCAGTGTATGCCCCCGCCCTCTCCCCTCTTCGAAAACCACCCGATGTTGACCCTGGTCCCCAACAGAACTGATTGCTTGCACGACTGCGGTAACTCATCAGCCCCTGGCCCACCCCTACCCGCATGTCACCCAACACCACGAAGAGAGAGCAGGACCGATAAATGCAATCTATCTGGCCACGCCCAGGACTGCTCGTGATCGCTTTGAGATTGCCCCCCCCCTCTACGGACTCTGCCTGCCACTTTGGCACACCGTTGCTCTTGCGATTGCTTCGGATGGCTTTCCCCCTCACACGAGTTGCTTTCTGGATTGCTTTGGATTGCTTCGGATTGCTTCGGATTGCTTTGGATTGCTTCGGATTGCTTTGGATTGCTTTGGACTGCGTATCCATAGTCCTAAGAAACCCGCCAGAGCTGTCACTACCAGCCAGTGGGTACCCTGTTCGAAGCTACGCAGTTTCTCGAGTGGCAACTTTTAGCAAAGGTGCGTAACTCGAATCGCTTCTCTGCAACCACAGTGAAACCGAGTACCTGCAGTCGCTTGCGGCCAGTGGGTGCGGTGTTCGAAGCTGCGCGGTTCCAGAGCTGCAACCTTGAGCAAGGTGCTCAAATCACGTTGTTTCTCCCCACCCAGGAGTAAAACCGGGTACCTGTGGGGGTTGCGATGGACCAGCATCTGGTTGGAAAACTATATGGAGTACTGTGAATGCCGGTACCTGACTGCGCGAGCCCATTGTGTTTGTTGTCGGGTGCCAGTGATGGTTTGATCAAGCGACCCGAGGACCAGGGGGTAAAGTGTAAAGCGGTTTGAGACCTAAACGTGGATGATGAAGCGCTTTATAAAAACTGCACCTTTACTTCTACCTGCGAGGGCTGACGTGGGAGACTGCGGAGCGGAAAACAGTATGAAAATAAAAGAACTTAATCACGCTCATCCGCAGCCTGGCGGCACACCTTCCAGGAACTCGAGGTGGCGCTAAAGTGACAATTCCATTGGCCCAATAACCAGGAAGTAACAGTATGCGCTTCGAGCACTCGGGAACAGGTGAAAAAGTGCAATATGAAAACAAGTGCCTCTGCCTTTACACTCCTCGTCCAAAGATACACAGCTGAGAATTCTGAAGATGCTGAAAAACATATGATTCGCTCCTTGATACCTGGCAGACTGGACTACTGCAATGTCTGACTGCATGGTCTCCCAACGAGGACCCTGCAAACTGTGAACTACAGCGTGTACAGAACTCTTCTGCCAGAAATGGTGAAAAAAATGTACGTGTGAAAAACTGATTATATAACTCCAGCGCTGCAAGACCTGCATTGGCTCCCAGTATAGAAACGAATCGTCTTTAAGATCTGCACGCTTGTGTACAAGCGCCTGAAGGAGGAGGGAATGCCATAACAACTACGTGACTTGACCAGCCGTGACAGGCCGGCAAGCCATCTCAGACTTGCCCAGACCTAGCACAACCAGGACGTAGGAACTTCCGGCTCAGACGGATTCGAGTGACCGAAAGATGACAGGTCCAGTGAGGACAAAAGTAGTCCCGACTAACTGCGCGACGACACATATCCTCCAAGAGCACCAAAACAGTTGAAACATCTGTAAACTGACACCACATGAAAACTGACACCACATGAAAACTGACACCACACGTAAACTGACACCACATGAAAACTGACAACACCTGAAGAGTGACAACACCTGAAGAGTGACAACACCTGCACAGAAGCACCTGCATAGAAAGGCACCTGCAGACAGGCTACGTGAGCCAGGTCTAAAAGCCAGCAGGTGCAAGACTGGGAGTGGCGATATCCGGGAAGGGAGGGAGAGGTGGAGGCGGGGTGGGGGGTGGGGGGTGGGGGGGGGGGGGCGGTGGCAGAGAGAGAACGAGAGAGAAAGAGAGAGAGAGAGAGAGAGAGAGAGAGAGAGAGAGAGAGAGAGACGCAAGCACGCACGCACACGCGTACACACATACACACTCACACAAACACACACACACACTCACACACACACACACACACTCACACACACACACACACACACACACACACACACACACACACACACACACACACACACGCACGCACACACAGGCTGACGGAAGGACGGACGGAGGGACGGAGATACACACACGGATAGACAGACACACAGAGATACGCTTCCACACACACACACAGACTGACGGAAGGACGGACGGAGGGACGGAGATACACACAGACGGATAGATAGGCACACACAGATAGGCTTCCACACACACACACACACACACACACACACACACACACACACACACACACACACACACACACACACACACACACACACACACACAGAGAGAAAAAGCTGCAAGCGAGCTATAGCGAGAGATCAGGGGACACAAATCTTGCTAGCACTAAAAACACATCCAAGGATTTCCCGCGAGGCAACGTGGGCAGTGGAAAAAGTAACCGGCACGAAAGTCGCGGTTCCGACAACCCAATGCATCCGAATGGTTCCTCAGCGAGACATGGCTACAGCGACTAGACACCCGACCAGCATCAGCAGAAAGCTACTTAGCGACGCGTGGCAGAGTGGAACCCAAGACCTCAGGTTTCCAACGTCAGTGTACTTCTCTAGCAGTCACGCCGTCGTCACCAAAGCGTGGCGCTGGGAACGGTGTTGTCTATAAATTCACCTCCGTGTCCCGACCTTTGAAGCGAGAAAGATAAAGAAACAAAGAACACCACGACCTAAGATGCCCGCCATAAAATGCAGGCCGACATCAAAGAGTTTTCCGGAACGTCGATAAATCAGGCTGGCACCACGATGTAGCCTCGGCACCCATCTACCATGTGTCTACACAGACCGGCCACTCCTATCCTCTCATCACTGGCAACCAAACGACACTCTACCACCCCCCAACAACCCCGTCCCTCAAGCCAACAAGCCCCACCCCCCTACCCCTTCCCTTTTCCAGCCTTTCATCATTCAGCGTGGCTAAGACTATATCTCTGTGTTCAGAATGGCCTTTCAAACAACCCTCTAACCTTTGACCTCACGTAATCGCCGACCCATGAAGCAAACCCCTACACATTTCATCTCTAAATAGAAAAGGCGTTAGGTTATCTGCTTCTTCACTTCCTTCTCCTGTTCTAACCTTTGAAGCGAAAGAGCGAGCTGCCATAGTTAGAATCCTCTGTGATGGCGCGATGCATGCAGTCCAATGGACGTCGCTCACCGTTTGCGTTGCAGTACGCATTATTTTCATTTTTCTCATGCATACTACTGAGTGTGTATGCACACAAATGTCTGCGTGCATGCGTGCGTACGTGCATGCATGCATGACTATGCACGTACGTGTCAGCAAATGTGCGCAAATCTTTATGGAAGGGCGCGCGGGTGCGTTTTTTGTGTAGGTGCATGTGTCTGTGCGCGCACGCGAGTATATATTTACGCACAAAATCGTATGGGTGCCTTCGTGCATGCGTTCATGCATGTAACTGCATATATTTAGTTATTATATTATACCATACACTGCAATATCTTAACGTGAACCAGTGTTTTCATCCTGAAGCCCCCCTCCCCCCCCCCCCTCCTCTCTCTCTCTCTCTCTCTCTCTCTCTCTCTCTCTCTCTCTCTCTCTTTCTCTCTCTCTCTATCTCTCTCTCTCTCTCTCACACACACGCACACACACACACACACACGCACACACACACACACGCACGCACACACACACACACACACACACACACACTGTTGGGGCCTGTCTCACGCTAAGCTCACGTCAGCCCTAGACATCAAAGACTGAAAAACACAACTTCCGCAATCGACTCCCGTGGTGAGGTCACGGTGCCCCATATGAAAAGCTCTAGTGATATCATCCGAAAGCTCAGCCTCCCTACCCCCCACCCCCACCCCACCCCACCCGTGCTCAGTCCCCTCCCCCCACCTCCCAGACCTACTCTCAACCCCCCACCCCACTCGCAACTTCTCTCCCAACATTCTTTTTCCTTTTCCCCTCCGTCAAATCCCACCCCAACCCGCCACTTCCACCCCCACTCCCCACCTACCTCCCTATCCCCAACCCCCACCCCGCTACTTCCACCCCCACTCCACACCTACCTCCCTATCCCCCACCCCCACCCCGCTACTTCCACCCCCACTCCCCACCTACCTCCCTATCCCCCAGCCCCCACCCCGCCACTTCCACCCCCACTCCCCACCTACCTCCCTATCCCCAGCCCCCACCCCGCCACTTCCACCCCCACTCACCTCCCTATCCCCAGCCCCCACCCCGCCACTTCCACCCCCACTCCCCACCTACCTCCCTATCCCCAGTCCCCAAGGGCGAGAGGGAAGGCTAGGGGGATCGGCGCGGCAAAAACAGGAAAACCACAAGTATTCGCAAGGGCAGCTGTTGCTCGGGGCCAAGGTCCTCTCCCCCACTGCCTGCCACGCAATCTAGCCCTCCTTTGGCATGATTCACGGCTATAATCACACAGAGCCACCACCCACCACCCCCCACCATACCCCCCCCCCAACTCCCCACCCCCCTGTGTGACGAAGGGATCATCTCGTGGCAGCCCTGAGACCTGCATAAGTCTTTACAGACATACCTACTAAACCGTCAGCTCTTCATATCCCCCACCCCAACCCATCCTCCCGAGACACATCTCCCTCCCTCCCAGCCCCCTCCCCACTAGACCCCTGAGGCGTAAAGTTGTAGGGGAGATCTCACAGGAGTCTTGAGACTTACATATGTACGAGTATTTATTGACTAACCTCAAAGAGCTTCAACATCTCCACCGCACGTTTGTCTGGGAGAGTTTGGTGTCAGGGGATTGCGAGACTCGTGTCTATGGGATTTGGAGTAGGAAGCGGCTGGGACTGGAATGACTGATGCATAGGCTTGTGCGGTGTGGTAAGTAATGGATGGGTAGCACTAGCAGAAGAAGTATGTGTGGTGGTGGTTGTAGTAGTAGCAGCAGCTGCAGTAGTAGCAGCAGCTGTAGTAGTAGTAGTAGTAGTAGCAGCAGCAGCAGTAGTAGCAGCAGAAGTAGTAGTACTAGTAGTAGTAGTAGTAGCAGTAGCAGCAGCAGTAGTAGTAGTAGTACTAGTAGTAGTAGTAGTAGTAGTAGTAGCAACAATAGTAGCAGCAGAAGTAGTAGTACTAGTAGTAGCAGCAGCAGCAGCAGCAGCAGCAGCAGCAGCAGTAGTAGTAGTAGTAGTAGTAGTAGTAGTAGTAGTAGTAGTAGTAGTAGTAGTAGTAGTAGAAGTAGTAGTAGCAACAATAGTAGCAGCAGAAGTAGTAGTACTAGTAGTAGTAGCAGCAGCAGCAGCAGTAGTAGTAGTAGTAGTAGCAGTAGTAGTAGTAGTAGTAGTAGTAGTAGTAGTAGTAGTAGTAGTAGTAGTAGTAGTAGTAGTAGTAGTAGTAGTAGATATAGCAAAAGTTGTGGAACTTTTAGTTGTCGTCGTCGTGGAAGTAGTAGTAGTGTTAATTGTAGTAGTAGCAGCAGCAGTAGTAGTAGTAGTGGTAGTAGCAGTCGTCGTCGCAGGAGAAGGAGCAGCAGCAGTAGTAGTAGTAGTACGCTCGTAGTAGTGGTAGTAATAGTAGTAGTAGTAGTACTAGTATTATTATTATTATTATTAGTAGTAGTAGTAGTAGTAGTAGTAGTAGTAGTATGCTCTTATTAGCAGTAGTACGCTCATAGTAGTCGTAGTTGTAGTAGTAATAATAGTTGTAGTAGTAGTATGCACGTAGTAATAGTACGCTCGTAGTAGTAGTAGTAGTAGTAGTAGTAGTAGTGGTAGTAGTAGTAGTAGTAGTAGTAGTAGTAGTAGTAGTAGTAGTAGTAGTAGTAGTAGTAGTAGTAGTAGTAGTAGTAGTAGTAGTGGTAGTGGTAGTAGTAGTAGTAGTAGTAGTAGTAGTGGTAGTGGTAGTAGTGGTAGTAGTAGTAGTAGTAGTAGTAGTAGTAGTAGTAGTAGTAGTAGTAGTAGTAGTAGTAGTAGTAGTAGTAGTAGTAGTAGTGGTAGTGGTAGTAGTGGTAGTAGTAGTAGTAGTAGTAGTAGTAGTAGTAGTAGTAGTAGTGGTAGTGGTAGTAGTAGTAGTAGTAGTAGTAGTAGTAGTAGTAGTAGTAGTAGTAGTAGTAGTAGTAGTAGTAGTAGTAGTAGTAGTAGTAGTAGTGGTAGTGGTAGCAGGAGCAGTATAGTACTTTAAATCACAACTATCACCAGGCTCCGTAGTGTAGAAAGTGCAGTGGTAGCTGTGGCAGCACAACTCGTAATATTACTTCGTAATGACGCCGACGGAAGTAATAGCTGTAGTCGTCATGGTTGCAGAAACAGAAGCAAGTGAAGCAGCAGCCACTGTCTCACTCAACTTGGCGGATGTAAAGAGAGATGACTCTGCATGACCCATTGTCGCAGAGAAGAAGACAAACAAGTACGCTATTGTCCAAGAGCTCAGTAGGACTAAGAGTAGAATAAACACACAAGTCACATTCATGAGCGAAAAATACACACAAGCTATGGTATACCACAGGACCGATCAGACCGTACGTGGACAGGGCGCATCACAAAGAGCTCAGCAGCCAACCAAATAATCCAGCTGCCGATAAGAACGTCTTAGGACATCAAACAGAGTGCACAACTTCAAGTCAGTACAGCCACGTGCATGAACGTCAAATTTCAATGGAAAGTGCGCGTGCGTGTGTGTAAGAGGGAGAGGAGAGAGAGAGAGAGAGAGAGAGAGAGAGAGAGAGAGAGAGAGAGAGAGAGAGAGAGAGAGAGAGAGAGTACACTCGGACGCTGACGTAAAGACCGATTAATGTCAAGTCGTAGCAAGAACCTGGCAACAAATATCACAGTCTATTGAGAGAAAAGCAGGGCTATCTGAGACGGTCCTGCTTCTAACCTGAACAACACAGTAGTAACAAAACCTTGTTATCACACACAACGGAATCAATACAAGGATTAAAGACAGGAAAATCTTGTCGATGCGAGGGTGGAACGGGGATGGATGGATGGATGGATTGTATTTTACGGCCTATCAGCCTTTGTAGCGTATTTAAGGCCATTAAGCACGAAAAATCACTATAACAGTTTAGAGTTAAGGCAAATCAAGTCACGGTGTCCCTAGTCATTCGCCTCTTACGAATCGCGTAGTGAGACGCGGTGGGTCAATTCTTACCCCGAACCCACAGGGGGAGTGGAACGGGGAAAAGCGACAGGTGGCAGCAGAAAGGTGGGGAACCACGAGATCACACAACACCGTTGTAAGTCCACTGGTCCACACACAAAGACACCAGGAAGAAAGGGAGCGGAGGAAAGGGTCGTGTAGGTGTGTATTTGTGTGTGTGTAGGTGTTTTGGAGGGGTGGGGGGTCATAGAGCAGTCATGGGTCAAAGGTAGGCCAAGGGGTAAGAGCGAGGGAGTGGACGAAGGTAGCTTGGGTTACGGCAAGAGAGTACGTCACCATGCAGTGCCGGGGAGGGAAGGAGGACCCCAGACTCTAAGGAGGAATTCTTTCCCATGAGCCACGGCGCCGTGAAGCATAGAATCAGCGCTAGATCACTTGTGATAGCGAACGGTTCCCGAGCAGTCTACTCTGAGACGAAAGTTAAATTCATCTCCCACCGTTCTCTCTCTCTCTCTCTCTCTCTCTCTCTCTCTCTTCGTGATTGATGGCCTTAAATAGTCTACCATGGCTGATAAGCCGTGAAAATCCCTCCCTCCCTCCTCTATTTCACACATACACACACACATACACACACACGCACACACACACACACACACACACACACACACACACACACACACACACACACGTACACACACACACGCCAGCAGTGCAACAGAAAAGCAAACGTACAGTTACTTTGCAAACCGATCGAAATTAAGTCCTCCTGGGCTGTGCACCGCACAAGGTCAGACTGCCAACTCATGCTGCAATTTATGGACAGCAGTCTCACACAGGATGGAGTACATCCATTTATTTCTGTGAGCAACATTATTAGAAAGAAGACGAGGAAATAAGTATCCAAACCCGGCTAGTTACAGCCCCATCAATTCCAGCATGAGTCAGGGGTGCAACATCCTTAAAAGGTAAACGTAATCAGAATTCACCCCATCACGTGAAATCTGTAGCGATTCTCTTCCTCTTTTCTGTAGAAAATGTCGTCCTCTAGTTTTGCAGAACTCACTCTCTCTCTCTCTCTCTCTCTCTCTCTCTCTCTCTCTCTCTCTCTCTCTCCATCAACCCACCCACCCAACACCTAACCACCGCCACCCAAACACACATGCGCACACTCACACGCGCGCGCGCCCGCAGATACACTCCTCACATGACAAAATCGAGCACCACTCCGCACACAATGGACAGTCAGCTGACCGAGGGAAAGGGGGGAATCCCAGTAGGCGCACACACCTACTTGTAGAAACCAGGCAATAGGCCAGCTCTTGTAGCAACAGGACACACGGGTCAGTACTTTCACTTCCTCCAGCTGCCCGGTCACCCGCCTTGTCTGCTCTCAACACCCCCATCCCCACCCCATCCCCACCCCTCGTGATGCCAATTCATGGTGATCCCAATGCTATGTAGAGGGCAAAAGTGCAAGAGGCTTTTCAATCTGAACGAATGAATGAATGAATGAATGAATGAACGAATGAATGAACGAACGAATGACCGAATGAATGAATGAAGTTTTACGGCTTATAATCTGCCTAGTAGGCTATGTAAGATCACTGCCTGTACAATCATCAGAGCAGGTTAGAGTAAGTAAAGTAACGATTTTCCATGTTACGCGCCTCTTACCAATTGCGTAGGGAGACGCGGTAAGATTAATCTTAGCCCCAACCCACAGGGATATTTCCCCCAACCCACAGGGATATTTTCCCCAACCCACAGGGATATTTCCCCCAACCCACAGGAATATTTTCCAAACTGAAAGAGATAACAACGGCGATGAGGCTGAGAGTGATGATAACGTTGGCGACGGAAGTTGTAAAGCAGTTCTTAGGAACAGGTATTCACACATCCACGCATGCAATTCACACATACACACACGTAAACACACACTCACATGCACGCGCACACACACACGCACACACAACACACACATGCACACGCGCGCACACGCACACACACAAACACGTGCACTCACACACATGCACACACACACACACACACACACACACACATAAACACACGCACTCACACACAGGCACGCACACACACGCACGCACGCACATACACACACACACGCAGCACTCCTCTTCGACCTAAGGGATTAATCTGGAATGCACTTGGCTGAGCTCTCAGACCATGATGAACTAATCTCCTGCTTCCAAATGTCGACACCGTCACAGGACATTAGGCTGGGGCCATTTTAGGAACAGTGACATACCTTCTCACCAACTCATTCCTTCTGCTTTGCTTCCATCTAATTTTCATCCCCAACCCCTACACCCACACACCCATCACCCACCTACTGCCATCCCCCTTCAAAAACGTCCTTTCCTCATAGTCACAGCGCCCGCCAAAGAAAAAGTTATTGGGTCCCCATGCAATCACGTCTGCGCGTGTCTGACTACAGGGAGTACGACAGAAAATTGTGAACTTTAGTGTTGCTGTCTCAGACACGTAACAGGAGAACCCTGACAATCGGTATTTTCCCTTGATCGTCTTGGGCGATAAAGTGTGTGAGTGTGTGAGTGTGTGTGTGTGTGTGTGTGTGTGTGTGAGTGTGTGTGTGTGTGTGTGTGTGCGCGCGCATGTGTGTGCGCGGTTGTGTGTGTGTGTGTGTGTGTGTGTGTGTGTGTGTGTGGTGTGTTGTAGGTCCTCACAAACAAAATGTGTTCAAATGGCATTAAACATTAATTTTATCGATGCTTTTAAGCGATGTGTCGAAATGTCCATTCAGGTTCCGATATCGCTCGCTCTCGCTCTCTCTCGCTCTCTCTCTCTCTCTCTCTCTCTCTCTCTCTCTTTCGCTCGCTCTCGCTCTCTTTCGCTCGCTCTCTCTCGCTCTCGTTCTCTCTCTCGCTCGCTCTCGCTCTCTCTCTCGGTCTCTCTCTCGCTCTCTCGGTCTCTCTCTCGCTCTCTCTCTCTCTCTCGCTCTCTCTCTCGCTCTCTGTCTCGCTCTCTCTCTCTCTCTCTCTCTCTCTCTCACTCGCA
>JAWQFJ010009544.1:0-42507 GCA_034096865.1 Theodoxus fluviatilis | reverse complement strand
GCTGTGTACCTATGTAGCTATATAGCTGTGTAGCTATGTAGCTGTGTAGCTATGTAGCTGTGTAGCTATGTAGCTGTGTACCTGTGTACCTATGTAGCTATGTAGCTATGTAGCTGTGTACCTGTGTACCTATGTAGCTATGTAGCTATGTAGCTGTGTACCTGTGTACCTATGTAGCTATGTAGCTGTGTACCTGTGTACCTATGTAGCTTTGTAGCTGTGTACCTATGTAGCTATATAGCTGTGTAGCTATGTAGTTGCGTAGCTGTGTAGCTATGTAGCTATGTAGCTATGTAGCTATGTAGCTGTGTAGCTATGTAGCTGTGTAGCTATGTAGCTATATAGCTGTGTAGTTATGTAGCTGTGTAGCTATGTAGCTATGTAGCTGTGTAGCTATGTAGCTGTGTAGCTATGTAGCTGTGTAGCTATGTAGCTGTGTAGCTATGTAGCTGTGTACCTGTGTACCTATGTAGCTATGTAGCCATGTAGCTGTGTACATGTGTAGCTATGTAGCTATGTAGCTATGTAGCTATGTAGCTGTGTACCTGTGTAGCTAAGTAGCTATGTAGCTGTGTAGCTATGTAGCTGTGTAGCTGTGTACCTATGTAGCTATGTAGCTGTGTAGCTAAGTTTCTGTGTAGCTATGTAGCTGTGTACCTATGTAGCTATATAGCTGTGTAGTTATGTAGCTGTGTAGCTATGTAGCTGTGTAGCTATGTAGCTGTGTAGCTGTGTAGCTGTGTAGCTATGTAGCTGTGTAGCTATGTAGCTATGTAGCTATGTAGCTATGTAGCTATGTAGTTGTGTAGCTATGTATCTATGTAGCTATGTATCTGTGTAGCTCCGTAGCTGTGTAGCTATGTAGCTGTGTAGCTGTGTAGCTAAGTAGCTATGTAGCTATGTAGCTGTGTACCTGTGTACCTATGTAGCTATGTAGCTGTGTACCTGTGTACCTATGTAGCTATGTAGCTGTGTACCTGTGTACCTATGTAGCTTTGTAGCTGTGTACCTATGTAGCTATATAGCTGTGTAGCTATGTAGTTGCGTAGCTGTGTAGCTATGTAGCTATGTAGCTGTGTAGCTATGTAGCTGTGTACCTATGTAGCTATGTAGCTGTGTAGCTAAGTTTCTGTGTAGCTATGTAGCTGTGTACCTATGTAGCTATATAGCTGTGTAGTTATGTAGCTGTGTAGCTATGTAGCTATGTACCTATGTAGCTATATAGCTGTGTAGCTATGTAGCTGTGTACCTATGTAGCTATGTAGCTGTGTAGCTAAGTTTCTGTGTAGCTTTGTAGCTGTGTACCTATGTAGCTATATAGCTGTGTAGCTATGTAGTTGCGTAGCTGTGTAGCTATGTAGCTATGTAGCTATGTAGCTGTGTAGCTATGTACCTGTGTACCTATGTAGCTATGTAGCTGTGTACCTGTGTACCTATGTAGCTTTGTAGCTGTGTACCTATGTAGCTATATAGCTGTGTAGCTATGTAGTTGCGTAGCTGTGTAGCTATGTAGCTATGTAGCTATGTAGCTGTGTAGCTATGTAGCTGTGTACCTATGTAGCTATGTAGCTGTGTAGCTATGTAGCTGTGTACCTATGTAGCTATATAGCTGTGTAGTTATGTAGCTGTGTAGCTATGTAGCTATGTAGCTGTGTAGCTATGTAGCTATGTAGCTATGTAGCTGTGTAGCTATGTAGCTGTGTAGCTATGTAGCTGTGTAGCTATGTAGCTGTGTAGCTATGTAGCTGTGTAGCTATGTAGCTATGTAGCTATGTAGCTATGTAGCTATGTAGTTGTGTAGCTATGTATCTATGTAGCTATGTATCTGTGTAGCTCTGTAGCTGTGTAGCTATGTAGCTGTGTAGCTGTGTAGCTCTGTAGCTGTGTAGCTATGTAGCTATGTAGCTATGTAGCTATGTAGCTATGTAGCTATGTAGTTGTGTAGCTATGTATCTATGTAGCTATGTATCTGTGTAGCTCTGTAGCTGTGTAGCTATGTAGCTATGTAGCTGTGTAGCTCTGTAGCTGTGTAGCTATGTAGCTGTGTAGCTATGTAGCTGTGTAGCTGTGTAGCTGTGTAGCAATGTAGCTGTGTAGCTATGTAGCTGTGTAGCATGTAGTGTAGCTATGTAGCTATGTAGCAATGTAGCTGTGCAGCTATGTAGCTGTGTAGCTATGTAGCTATGTAGCTATGTAGCTATGTAGTTGTGTAGCTATGTATCTATGTAGCTATGTATCTGTGTAGCTCTGTAGCTGTGTAGCTGTGTAGCTATGTAGCTATGTAGCTGTGTAGCTCTGTAGCTGTGTAGCTATGTAGCTGTGTAGCTATGTAGCTGTGTAGCTGTGTAGCTGTGTAGCAATGTAGCTGTGTAGCTATGTAGCTGTGTAGCTATGTAGCTGTGTAGCTGTGTAGCTGTGTAGCAATGTAGCTGTGTAGCTATGTAGCTGTGTAGCTGTGTAGCTGTGTAGCTGTGTAGCTGTGTAGCAATGTAGCTGTGTAGCATGTAGTGTAGCTATGTAGCTGTGTAGCTATGTAGCTGTGTAGCATGTAGCTGTGTAGCAATGTAGCTGTGTAGCTCTGTAGCTGTGTAGCTATGTATCTGTGTAGCTCTGTAGCTGTGTAGCATGTAGTGTAGCTATGTAGCTGTGTAGCTATGTATCTGTGTAGCTCTGTAGCTGTGTAGCATGTAGCTGTGTAGCTGTGTACCTATGTAGATATGTAGCTGTGTAGCATGTAGCTGTGTAGCAATGTAGCTGTGTAGCTATGTAGTTGTGTAGCATGTAGCTGTGTAGCAATGCAGCTGTGTAGCATGTAGCTGTGTAGCTATGTAGCTGTGTAGCATGTAGCTGTGTAGCTATGTAGCTGTGTAGCTATGTAGCTGTGTAGCAATGTAGCTGTGTAGCTTTGTAGCTGTGTAGCATGTAGCTGTGTAGCAATGCAGCTGTGTAGCATGTAGCTGTGTAGCTATGTATCTGTGTAGCTCTGTAGCTGTGTAGCATGTAGCTGTGTAGCTGTGTACCTATGTAGATATGTAGCTGTGTAGCATGTAGCTGTGTAGCAATGTAGCTGTGTAGCTATGTATCTGTGTAGCTCTGTAGCTGTGTAGCTATGTAGCTGTGTAGCATGTAGCTGTGTAGCTGTGTATCTATGTAGCTATGTATCTGTGTAGCATGTAGCTGTGTAGCTATGTAGCTATGTAGCTATGTAGCTGTGTAGCTGTGTATCTATGTAGCTATGTATCTGTGTAGCATGTAGCTGTGTAGCTATGTAGCTGTGTAGCATGTAGCTGTGTAGCTATGTAGCTGTGTAGCTATGTAGCTGTGTAGCTGTGTAGCATGTAGCTGTGTAGCTATGTAGCTGTGTAGCATGTAGCTGTGTAGCAATGTAGCTATGTAGCTGTGTAGCATGTAGCTATGTAGCTGTGTAGCTATGTATCTGTGTAGCTCTGTAGCTGTGTAGCTATGTAGCTGTGTAGCATGTAGCTGTGTAGCAATGTAGCTGTGTAGCTATGTAGCTGTGTAGCTATGTAGCTATGTAGCTATGTAGCTATGTAGCTATGTAGTTGTGTAGCTATGTATCTATGTAGCTATGTATCTGTGTAGCTCCGTAGCTGTGTAGCTATGTAGCTGTGTAGCTGTGTAGCTAAGTAGCTATGTAGCTATGTAGCTGTGTACCTGTGTACCTATGTAGCTATGTAGCTGTGTACCTGTGTACCTATGTAGCTATGTAGCTGTGTACCTGTGTACCTATGTAGCTTTGTAGCTGTGTACCTATGTAGCTATATAGCTGTGTAGCTATGTAGTTGCGTAGCTGTGTAGCTATGTAGCTATGTAGCTGTGTAGCTATGTAGCTGTGTACCTATGTAGCTATGTAGCTGTGTAGCTAAGTTTCTGTGTAGCTATGTAGCTGTGTACCTATGTAGCTATATAGCTGTGTAGTTATGTAGCTGTGTAGCTATGTAGCTATGTACCTATGTAGCTATATAGCTGTGTAGCTATGTAGCTGTGTACCTATGTAGCTATGTAGCTGTGTAGCTAAGTTTCTGTGTAGCTTTGTAGCTGTGTACCTATGTAGCTATATAGCTGTGTAGCTATGTAGTTGCGTAGCTGTGTAGCTATGTAGCTATGTAGCTATGTAGCTGTGTAGCTATGTACCTGTGTACCTATGTAGCTATGTAGCTGTGTACCTGTGTACCTATGTAGCTTTGTAGCTGTGTACCTATGTAGCTATATAGCTGTGTAGCTATGTAGTTGCGTAGCTGTGTAGCTATGTAGCTATGTAGCTATGTAGCTGTGTAGCTATGTAGCTGTGTACCTATGTAGCTATGTAGCTGTGTAGCTATGTAGCTGTGTACCTATGTAGCTATATAGCTGTGTAGTTATGTAGCTGTGTAGCTATGTAGCTATGTAGCTGTGTAGCTATGTAGCTATGTAGCTATGTAGCTGTGTAGCTATGTAGCTGTGTAGCTATGTAGCTGTGTAGCTATGTAGCTGTGTAGCTATGTAGCTGTGTAGCTATGTAGCTATGTAGCTATGTAGCTATGTAGCTATGTAGTTGTGTAGCTATGTATCTATGTAGCTATGTATCTGTGTAGCTCTGTAGCTGTGTAGCTATGTAGCTGTGTAGCTGTGTAGCTCTGTAGCTGTGTAGCTATGTAGCTATGTAGCTATGTAGCTATGTAGCTATGTAGCTATGTAGTTGTGTAGCTATGTATCTATGTAGCTATGTATCTGTGTAGCTCTGTAGCTGTGTAGCTATGTAGCTATGTAGCTGTGTAGCTCTGTAGCTGTGTAGCTATGTAGCTGTGTAGCTATGTAGCTGTGTAGCTGTGTAGCTGTGTAGCAATGTAGCTGTGTAGCTATGTAGCTGTGTAGCATGTAGTGTAGCTATGTAGCTATGTAGCAATGTAGCTGTGCAGCTATGTAGCTGTGTAGCTATGTAGCTATGTAGCTATGTAGCTATGTAGTTGTGTAGCTACGTATCTATGTAGCTATGTATCTGTGTAGCTCTGTAGCTGTGTAGCTGTGTAGCTATGTAGCTATGTAGCTGTGTAGCTCTGTAGCTGTGTAGCTATGTAGCTGTGTAGCTATGTAGCTGTGTAGCTGTGTAGCTGTGTAGCAATGTAGCTGTGTAGCTATGTAGCTGTGTAGCTATGTAGCTGTGTAGCTGTGTAGCTGTGTAGCAATGTAGCTGTGTAGCTATGTAGCTGTGTAGCTGTGTAGCTGTGTAGCTGTGTAGCTGTGTAGCAATGTAGCTGTGTAGCATGTAGTGTAGCTATGTAGCTGTGTAGCTATGTAGCTGTGTAGCATGTAGCTGTGTAGCAATGTAGCTGTGTAGCTCTGTAGCTGTGTAGCTATGTATCTGTGTAGCTCTGTAGCTGTGTAGCATGTAGTGTAGCTATGTAGCTGTGTAGCTATGTATCTGTGTAGCTCTGTAGCTGTGTAGCATGTAGCTGTGTAGCTGTGTACCTATGTAGATATGTAGCTGTGTAGCATGTAGCTGTGTAGCAATGTAGCTGTGTAGCTATGTAGTTGTGTAGCATGTAGCTGTGTAGCAATGCAGCTGTGTAGCATGTAGCTGTGTAGCTATGTAGCTGTGTAGCATGTAGCTGTGTAGCTATGTAGCTGTGTAGCTATGTAGCTGTGTAGCAATGTAGCTGTGTAGCTTTGTAGCTGTGTAGCATGTAGCTGTGTAGCAATGCAGCTGTGTAGCATGTAGCTGTGTAGCTATGTATCTGTGTAGCTCTGTAGCTGTGTAGCATGTAGCTGTGTAGCTGTGTACCTATGTAGATATGTAGCTGTGTAGCATGTAGCTGTGTAGCAATGTAGCTGTGTAGCTATGTATCTGTGTAGCTCTGTAGCTGTGTAGCTATGTAGCTGTGTAGCATGTAGCTGTGTAGCTGTGTATCTATGTAGCTATGTATCTGTGTAGCATGTAGCTGTGTAGCTATGTAGCTATGTAGCTATGTAGCTGTGTAGCTGTGTATCTATGTAGCTATGTATCTGTGTAGCATGTAGCTGTGTAGCTATGTAGCTGTGTAGCATGTAGCTGTGTAGCTATGTAGCTGTGTAGCTATGTAGCTGTGTAGCTGTGTAGCATGTAGCTGTGTAGCTATGTAGCTGTGTAGCATGTAGCTGTGTAGCAATGTAGCTATGTAGCTGTGTAGCATGTAGCTATGTAGCTGTGTAGCTATGTATCTGTGTAGCTCTGTAGCTGTGTAGCTATGTAGCTGTGTAGCATGTAGCTGTGTAGCAATGTAGCTGTGTAGCTATGTAGCTGTGTAGCTGTGTATCTATGTAGCTATGTATCGATGTAGCTATGTATCTGTGTAGCTCTGTAGCTGTGTAGCTATGTAGCTGTGTAGCTGTGTAGCATGTAGCTGTGTAGCTATGTAGCTATATAGTTGTGTAGCTGTGTAACTATGTAGCTGTGTAGCTGTGTAGCTATGTAGCTATGTAGCTGTGTACCTGTGTACCTATGTACCTGTGTACCTATGTAGCTATGTAGCTGTGTACCTATGTAGCTATACAGTTGTGTAGCTGTGTAACTATGAAGCTGTGTAGCTGTGTAGCATGTAGCTGGGTAGCTATGTAGCTTTGTAGCTGCTTGCCGTGGTGTGGAAGTCCAGGTTGGCCAGTATTCTCCTTTCCCAGAAGTTGAAACAAGCCTTAAGGTTGATGGGATGGGGTCATTGTCTATCTGCCTTAAGGTTGATGGGGTGGGGTCATTGTCTATCTGCCTTAAGGTTGACGGGGTGGGGTCATTGTCTATCTGCCTTAAGGTTGATGGGGTGGGGTCATTGTCTATCTGCCTTAAGGTTGATGGGGTGGGGTCATTGTCTATCTGCCTTAAGGTTGATGGGGTGGGGTCATTGTCTATCTGCCTTAAGGTTGATGGGGTGGGGTCATTGTCTATCTGCCTTAAGGTTGATGGGGTGGGGTCATTGTCTATCTGCCTTAAGGTTGATGGGGTGGGGTCATTGTCTATCTGCCTTAAGGTTGATGGGGTGGGGTCATTGTCTATCTGCCTTAAGGTTGATGGGGTGGGGTCATTGTCTATCTGCCTTAAGGTTGATGGGGTGGGGTCATTGTCTATCTGCCTTAAGGTTGATGGGGTGGGGTCATTGTCTATCTGCCTTAAGGCTGATGGGGTGGGGTCATTGTCTATCTGCCTTAAGGTTGATGGGGTGGGGTCATTGTCTATCTGCCTTAAGGTTGATGGGGTGGGGTCATTGTCTATCTGCCTTAAGGTTGATGGGGTGGGGTCATTGTCTATCTGCCTTAAGGTTGATGGGGTGGGGTCATTGTCTATCTGCCTTAAGGCTGATGGGGTGGGGTCATTGTCTATCTGCCTTAAGGTTGATGGGGTGGGGTCATTGTCTATCTGCCTGTCTGTTTGCGGACTCTCTGCTTGTGTGCTTGTTTATTGCTTGTCCACTGTCAATCCGCGTATCTGCCTGCATCTGTACCTGCCTGCCTGCCTGCCTGCCTGCCTGCCTGCCTGCTCGTCTGCCTGTCTGTCTGTATGTCTGTCTGTCTGTCTGTCTGTCTGTCTCTCTACACTTCTCTCCCCCCCCCCCTCTTTCTCTCTCTCTCTCTCTCTCGCTCGCACACTTGCTCGCTCGCTCGCTCGCTCACGGCTTAACGAATAAACACGTTCCTTCTCCCTCCCCCCCCCCTCTCTCTCTTTCACACACACACGCACACACACACACATGCACACACACACACACACACACGCGCGCACACACATAATAATATTATGCACACACACGCGCGCGCACGCACACACACACACACAGAACTTCTGTCACGCTTCAAAGTCAGCTGCGAAAGAGGGGTTCGTGTGAGTTCTACTACAAGAAGAATGTTACATATCCCTTCAGTGCACCTGCCAGTGTTCAAGCAGTAGAGATGAAAGGGCACTAGTCAGAATGAAATAAACTGAACAACAACCAGAAAATCACAGAGGAAGGAGTGGGGGATTTCGATGGAGTGGGGTGGGGTGGGGGTGGGGTGGAGTAGGGATGGGCGTGGGGGTTGGGGTTGGGGGTTGGGACAGGAAGTGTGAAGGGAAGAGGAGGCCTGTGCAGTAATTCACGTTAGCAGTCTGACTGGACAAATTAGTTTATGGGGAAACGGGCATTAACTTTTCATTGTCACGACCAAGACAGGCGCCTCATCGATTCTTTGTCGCGGCCGTTTGCAGCTGATGCATCGCGTTGGAAACGCAGAAGGCAATCAGCAGAGCCATGCCAGCAGACTTGCATTGGTAGGACGGTTGTGCGACGACACGGCCTGTCCAATACTCACCCAGTGCGCTCGCACGGAAGTGTGAGTGGTGGATTATGAAGATCACTGTCTCACGATGAACTGCCATTACGAAGTCGCTTCGTCTTAGTTGTCCTTACCGCTCTGTTTGCTTCAACATCATCACCGCCACCACAACCATCCCTTTACTGTTATCTTCACCATCACCTCCATTACTACAACCCCGCACCTTTTTTTGGATCTTTGAAAGTTTCTGCTCCTTTCTTCATTTTTGACTGATCACCTCCAAAAAGTTCATGTCTGAGTTATCTTGAAAGATTATAAAAAGATGAACGCAACACATTCGTGTAGGGTTTTTCTTTCTTTTCGTTGGAAGTTTGAAATGAAAGCCTGCTCGGCATCTACATCCACGTTACATGTTGTCAATAAGATCGAGTCGAATGATCCAGCTTCCATTTTGATTTTTCCCCAGCAGACAAGCCCGATCCAGTAGCTCCTTGTAAACTCCAGGTCACTATGAGTGCCATACTGTTCACTTGAAGATACACCCCAGGCCACTGGATTCCCTATATACTCATCAGGGAGAACCCCTGACTATATGGTTCTCAGGGCCTGCTCAAGAACTGTAGCTAAGCTGGGGACGATCCCGAGCAGGCAAATAGACCACCAGGGGGCGTTGAGGACTCCATCAGATAATCAAGACTTGCTTCGTATCCAAGGCTAACGTAGATGGAATTCCAATCACCCAGTGCATCTCTTTCCTGTTGCAAATCATCCAGAAAGATCTGGAAACTAATAGACAACAACGGCATGACGTGCTTTAGTTTCACGTGAACGAAGCAACCTCTGAAGAATCAACTTCCCCTCTTGTGAATCACTGTAGTTGTCAACCCTTCACCACTTCCTTCTTCAGGAGGGGAAGAGTGGAGAGGGGAGATAGGCTGAGAGAGAGTTTCCGAGAGAAACTGTCATCTAGGTCACCTGGAGTGGAAATCTCTAGGCAGGACAATGGGGAATCTCAGTTCCCTACTCACATCCTTCACTTGGTACTCAGTATGAACGCAGCAAGCTGAAGCTTCAATGTTCAGCTAACACCAAGGTGTCACTGTATCGTCAGAAACAAAGGGAGGCTAAGCCTGGTGACAGATGAAGTCCCGTTGATTCCCCGATGAACTCAGCAGGGTCTATTTCTGTTTAACACTCTCTGCAGATGTGTCTCCTGTCATATAAAGCTCCTGGGCTTGGTTCACACAATGTTCCCTTGAGAGACGAGACGAGAGCAGACGCGCCCTCATAGACACACACACACACACACACACACATACACACACACACATACAAACACACGCACGAACGCACACATGTACATAGACACTGAGACAAGCGCGCGCGCACACACACATACACACACACACACACACATACAGACAGACAGACAGACAGACAGACCAGTCTAGACAGACAGACAGACAGACAGACAGACAGACAGACAGACAGACAGACAGACAGACAGACAGACAGACAGACAGACAGACAGACAGAGGACTTTGAACTTTGAACTTGCATTGTCAGGCCGACCGCCCTTCACAATAATAATGTCTAGACAGACAGACAGAAGGACGGACGGGCGGACGGACGGGCGGACAAACAGACAAATAGTCAGATAGACAGACAGACAGATAGGAGGCCAAATAGAAATGTAAACGCACACACTTTCACAGATAAAGACAAAGAGCTAGAAGGACAGAGTAAGATGCAAAGAAAAAATGATGGAGACAAGCACGGGGACAATACTATTTGGAGAATACAGAGCATGACAGAGGGCGTGGAGAGTAAAAGAAACACTGCAAAACAAACCAGCGGGAAGACCAGACGGCAGACAAACCCGAAAACATGCTAGCGCTCTTGTGATTTATCACATTCTATGCATGCATAAGTATACAAGTACATTTCAGCTCACAACGCCAGACATTCACCCCGAAAGCTGCAGCTGCACAAGAACAAGTCCTACTGTGCATCGCCACAATGTCCTGTCAGCCCCACTTTGCACCCCTTACTCCCTCACCCGCTTTTCGCTCCTTCCCAGTCTAACCACGTTTCCTTTGGCACTGTCGCACGGGACTAATGCAATTGTTGCTCTGGGAGCTAAGAAAGATGTATGGGTGGACAAACTTTGCTAGACAAGTCCAGTTTTTGGGGGCGGCCTCACTTCCTCTGGGCGCCCAGCAACCTCCGCGCCGTCCATCGATTTTGCGGCCCCCGTTTTCCGGGCAGAGAAGAGAACGTTCTTGTGGCTGGTTCCATCTGCCACCATATGGCAGAAGCCTTGTAGAGTCTGGCTTCGTTCAGAAGAAGTGGAAGGAAGGAGGAATGGGGGGAGGGGGGTAGGGAGAGAGGGGCGGGGCGGGAAAGGAAAAAAGAAGGGGGAGAGGTTAAAATGGATGGAGGGGTGGGGGTGGGGGGTGGGGATGGGAGAGACGGGGGTATGTGAAACGGTGGGTGGAATGAAAGGAGAAAAGGTTGTGAGGGTGTGGATGTTGTAAAAAGACTCTCCAAGCTTCTATCAACATGAACTAACGTGGACCTCAGCCCACTTGATATTTTCAGCTCCTAGTCCTCTTTTCTAACAGCGCAGAAAAGAAAGAGAGTCATAACTTCAAAAAGGGTCCCGAAGTGTCTGAATCCATAATATGGATAATGAGGCAGAAGAAGGGAGTTGATACATAGTTTCAAAGACCGAGCCTTCTGTTCATTGCAAGACAAAAGTCAACCACGTGTTAAGTGTTTGAACCTTTCTGACGAAAAAAAGCGGGTCGAACGTGAAAATCAGGAAGAATGTGCATGAATACTAATACAGCGCAACATTCTAGAGTAATTTATCTGAAGTACCGTTTCCAAATTTAGCACATAGAGTCTGCACACAGGTGCATCATTAGCGAAAATATTCTCGTGTTGAGGATGTGAAAACTAATGTTTGGGCAGTCGATTTCTACAAACGTCTATTAAGTGTTTGAAACAGGTGGAAGCAGGGAGTGTTTCGGAAGTGTGTAGAACAAAGACAACCCGCCAAGCATAGGAAATTAAAGCACAGATAAGCACAACGCTAAGAGATAAATCGAAATTGTGTACACTTGGAATTCATCGTATAATTAAACATCAAACCATCAACCCTTATATGCCTACCACAGGGATGATAACACTAAAACTGCAACTGTGTCATAATCAGGCCGACAGTTTTGTGCATTGAGAAATTTCCAGGAAGTAAGACACCATTAGGTCATGTGTTTATCACTGATCTTACTGCATTGATGTCTACCACATGTCATTCCACCAGAACCACAGGATGATACCTCGTTCTCTGTGTTTCTTTGCAAAGTGATAGATATTCTCTCCCCTGCAAGAGTACACTGACCATTCATAAGCAACCAACTTCTCTGATGAAAGCATTTTGTAAAAATTGGGATCTGGCTTAGTTACTCAAACCGTCGGTAATAGTGCGAGGCTGTTCGGTGCTTTGGTTCAGATTCTGGTTCTGACGACTTGGTTGACTTTTTCTATCCTTTGGATTGAGTCTACATCTGCATCCTTGTGCAACTGGAGTGTAGAGACGTTCAATTCTCGGCTTTGTGTGTGCTTCTTTGCACAACGAGATTGCTGCATTGATACAGCATTTGTGTCAGACACGGAGATTAGTTGAAAAGGCAAAATCGCAATGCTAGGTCTTGTCCCAGAGTTTCCACAGCGCATAAAATAAAAATGTTATTTCCAGGGAGTTACCGTTGAACTACGCATGTACTGGTTCCGATCAATCGTGAATACCGGAAGTTTAGGGCGAATGTAGTTTGCTTACAGCGACTGAAATTCAAATGATGAAATATCGAGATTTCCCCTTGACATTAATATCCATTCACTGCAAGGCACGCTGAGGATAATTCTGTGATTAGTGAGTCCCTCCATCTCTATGCCAGGAAACACCTGCCTAAGCCAACCAAAACCTGACAGCTTCTACCGGTGTAGGGCCTACGGTGACCCTGGGGAAACCAGTACCACTGACGCCTTTACCTTTGACTGGAGGCCAGGAACTCATATTAAATTCTACCCCATGAGTCCCATCAGTACTTGTACACCTCGGGCTATACTAGTGTCAGCTTTGCCTCACGCTGCCCTGATGATAGTATGCCCTTCATTGCCTTCATATCCTTATTCACTCAAACTCATTAAACCCACCCTGCCATTACCCTGTACTCCCCTCCCCCTTCCCGTGGAGTTCCTAACCCCTATTCCCATCGTCACCTATCATCTATACACCCTTCTGCTGGCTTTCAACCAGTTGTGCCCCGCCATTTCTAAGACAAGGATTCTTCTCGTCACTCTCTTTTGATCTCTTGTGAAAGGAAGCTGTGAAATCCCCACCCCACCACCCACCTTCCATCCCCCCCCCCCCTCTCTTCCACCCACCTTCCCCACCCCGATCCCTCTCACTTTCCTACAGACACTCCCTACCACGATTGGAGGTCACAAGCACGGCAGGAGGTTTGGACCAATTGTTATTCCCCTGTGATGACTGCACTGTCTGATTTCTGATGGAAGATGAAATGATATCACCACTGGTATAGCAAACGCCTTCTGTCAGTCAGTCAGTCATTCAGTCATTCAGTCAGTCGCCTGTCAGCCTGCCTGCCTGCCTGCCTCTGTGTGTGTGTGTGTGTGTGTGTGTGTGTGTGTGTGTGTGTAGGCCTACTGTCTGTCTCTGCGTATGCCTGTGTGTCTCCGTATAATTATGTGTTTGTGCACGTGCGCGCGCAGACGTGTATGTGTGTGTTTGCAGGCGTCTGCGCATGCGCACCCAAATTAACCCGAATCAACGACCCTGTACACATAGTTTAAGTAGTTTAAGTCAAAATGACTCACTTTGAATCCTATTTCTGAATAACTTCAAATGAAACAATCACACGTAAATGACCGTTTGCACACATCTCAACCATAACCCACTCATGTGAATCTTTCCATTCTTTCTCGTTCTCTCTTCTCCACGCTTGGGGAGAGCTGTATCTGGATAACTGGATTCAGTCTAATTTGCGATGGTTTGGACCACCCTACTCTCAGTCTCCATTTATGCCCAGGCACAAAGACAGTCGTGTCTGGCTTTCGGATCGAGCCATTCCTTGGTTAAACATCGTGTGTCAGGGCTTCGAAGTCTACCGTGGTAATGCGTTGTCGTTTGCCAGACAAGTAGACAGAAAGCTGGCAGAAAATTATTCTGGAGTTCCCAAGTCGTAGTCGGCGGGAGGGAAGCGACAGCCACGTTTACAGTGTCTGCTATCTCTCACACAGCGGGATTCGATTGTGCTTGACTTGTCGTCATGGTAAGAGAGAAAACAAGAGTAAGCGCTGTTTGTTTTTAAAGTCTTTTTGTCAGAGGGAGGACCAACATAGGGACATGTGCTTGGCACAGCTAAGTGCGTGAGCAGATGGCTGATTGGGTGTTGAAGCAGTGTGCACCAGACAACATGTGCTTTATTTTCGCTCTCCTGAGTGCTGTGGGGATTGTCAAACGGGAATTCCATGCTCGTGACTTAGCTGCTTCAGGTGATGGCAACACCAGGATGTTAATCCTTAAAATGCACTCTCATCCTCGCATGTTGCAATGTCATGACTTTCTTTCAAGGGAAGACAGAGCAGGAAGGCAGAGAGCGAGTCGGGTTTTTTTTAAATAATGTTTTTCTCTACAAACTTGCAGTGCTCATGTACTTGCCTTGCAAAGTACGCGGGTCAGGTTGTCAGAGAAGCTCGGTTTTCACATCAGCGCCAGGGTGCAGCACGTCTGCTATTTCTTTCCTTTCCCAGGACTTCTTCCTCATTGGACTCCCATGTGGCACATCGTTTTCTCTGGAATCCTCATAGCGTGCTGTCGTAAAACCCTACGAGAAAACGAGTGGCCTGTACGGGTTGCCGCCTCAGGGATTCCAGAAGAACGCGGCGGAGCGTTGCATGAAAGTCTGCCTTCAGTCTGGGCGGGAAAAGCAGGCATAGCTTATTACGCAAGAGAGGAGATGCAGTCGCCAGCCTAATTTATTACACTTGCTTTGGTAATCTGCTGGAGGCCACTTCTGAACTGAGGTCCACCTTGCGTGGGAGGTCAGCCTCGCTGTAAATAATGGGATTGCACTCTTCACCCGATGGATCTCGTCCCTTCCCCCTGAGATGTCTGGTTCCTTCTTCAGCGCCTAGTGCAAGGTCCCAGTCTCCCTTGCCACACTAATGGACTGAAAGCGAGAAACCGGAATGGAGGCTCTCAGGGTTCGCAGACGTAGGCACAAGGGAAGTGGGTATAGAGGAAGTCCTACTTCTCTGAAGGACCTGCTGCCAGCAATGGTCGGGGAGTGCGAGAGAGAGAGAGAGAGAGAGAGAGAGAGAGAGAGAGAGAGAGAGAGAAAGAGAGAGAGAGAGAGAGAGAGAGAGAAAGAGAGAGAGAGAGAGAGATAGAGAGAGAGAGTGAGAGAGAGAGAGTGAGAGAGAGAGAGAGAGAGAGGGTTCTGCACACAATTCGAGCCCGTAATGACTAATCCTAGCCCTTTGCCCTGTCTGGTAGCCCCTTTAGCCGCTGACTTTGGGACTGCGCCATTTGAACTGCTGCAGTAGGTCCATCAAGCCTGTCAGGATGTATTCAGCTAAGAGGAGAACCCTAACGCTGTCGATCAGACTGTACGTTGTACATTTGTTCGTAAACTGCATGAGTAGGTGATGCCAGAAATGCGTGAGCGCATGTGATTGTTTGCTGCCATGTACCTATGAGGGCCCAAAGTGAAACTTGAGAACAAATTGGCTGAGATAGCGGAGAGCTGTTTTGGTGCTGACGGACTTCTAGAAAACATTGTCAAGACGTACGACATACGTCAGAGTTAAAACTACTTTGAAAAGGCTGCATGGTAAATCACATCATTAAAATGCCACAAAAGCTACTCATTAACAATGTAAACAACTAAGCAACTGTTTTTCGAAAGTGACACTTGTACTGTCTTCGCCCACTAATCTTGCCCTGCTCCTGTCTCAGTCTTCTTAGTCGTGCTTCTGCTGCTTCTCTCTTGTCACAAATGATCCATTGAGAATCCATCAAGGTAGATTCAGACCAGCCTTCCGTCAAGGAAAATTCCACAGAGCCACATGAACTAACAACCAATAAAAACGCTGGGGGTGCACGCCTGTCGAAAACTTCACTCAGACTAAATGGCCCGTGTCTGGACAAGGCAGCAATCTTGCTCTGCATCCGTTGGGTGTTTGCTGAAGGATTTTTCACGGCGCACCCAGGCGCTTAGCTGGAGAAAATCCAATAACAAACTGCACGTGTGACTTCTCTAGAAGAAGTCAGTCAAGCCATTCAGGGTAGCTGCCACGCCAGCCATGCTTCACTCTCTATGGGCGGCGTCCATCGTCTGCCAGGTGCATGCAGCACAACTTCAGTTGGAGCTAGGCTGGCTGGCATGAGCCTGCTTTGTTCAAACAGCCATGGAGTTAGCAAGGCTTGCCTCTAAGCACGGGCTGTAAATCTGTTTCATGGAATGGTCAATAAGAAGGCAGTCCGATGGAGCTTTGGTCCGGCTTTCAGAGATCTCCCTTTCAACGGCTGCAGCGAGTCGTGTGGAAATTCGATGGAAGGTTTTCCCAGTTGTCGCTGTAAAGAGGAGTTTGAAGCAGTTTGGTAAAATAGAGTGACGTTTGCGTGCTTCTCACTAGAATCCCTGCCCCACTTGGTGTTATCGGTACTGAACGAATGGGTCGTATTTCCGCAAACAATCAATGTATTTCAGGTCGGAAGCTTTGGCACACCACTAAGAATGGACTCAACTACTACTTGAACATTACAGTCAAAATCAAAACCTCCATGATATATTTTCTTCAGTTCTAATGTAGCGTGACACCACGTTTAAGCGCAAATGATCCATGAAATGCCCCAAAGACCAAAGTATAGAGCGGTTTGATACCCAGATATAGATTATCAGCCCCCCCCCCCCCCCCCCCCCCCTCTCCTAAAACCACAACCTTTCACCTTTACCACGTCATCACAGACGTGCCAAACATGCCTTGAAAGCAAGGACGTGAGCTCACGTCTTCACAGCGGGGACAATGGGTCAGGGTAAGCTGCCACAGGGTGGACAGCCACGCCACTCCAGTCCTCTCCACTTCTGTTCCAGTTCCACTCCACTCCACTACAAGCCCTCACAGTCCGCGTGCATATGTGCCTCCAGCCTTACTGCTGCCATGAATGCCAAAACTCCGACAGCTCTGCCCAGGAGTCGCCCCATTGTCAATGTGGAATCAGAAAGGCACTCACACTGAAATCAGAAAGGTGCTCATGCTGATATCAGAAAGGCGCTCATGCTGGAATCAAAAAGGCACTCATGCTGAAATCAGAAAGGTGCTCATGCTGATATCAGAAAGGCACTCATGCTGAATTCAGAGAGGCGCTCATGCTGGAATCAGAAAGGCGCTCATGCTGGAATCAGAAAGGCGCTCATGCTGGAATCAGAAAGGCGCTCATTCTGGAATACAAAAGCACTCATGCTGATATCAGAAAGGCACTCATGCTGATATCAGAAAGGCGCTCATGCTGGAATCAAAAAGGCACTCATGCTGGAATCAAAAAGGCAATCATGCTGAAATCAGAAAGGCACTCATGCTGGAATCAGAAAGGCACTCATGCTGGAATCAGAAAGGCACTCATGCTGGATTCAGAAAGGCGCTCATGCTGGAATCAAAAAGGCAATCATGCTGAAATCAGAAAGGCGCTCATGCTGGAATCAGAAAGGCACTCATGCTGGAATCAGAAAGGCACTCATGCTGGATTCAGAAAGGCGCTCTTGCTGGAATCAGAAAGGCAATCATGCTGAATTCAGAAAGGCACTCATGCTGAAATCAGAAAGATACTCACGCTGAATTCAGAGAGGCGCTCATGCTGAGACCAGGAAGATACTCATGCTGAGACCAGGAAGGCACTCATGCTGAGACCAGGAAGGCACTCATGCTGATATCAGAAAGGCACTCACGCTGGAATCAGAAAGGCACTCATGCTGAGACCAAGAAGGCACTCATGCTGATATCAGAAAGGCACTCATGCTGGAATCAGAAAGGCACTCATGCTGGAATCAGAAAGGCACTCATGCTGGAATCAGAAAGGCACTCATGCTGGATTCAGAAAGGCGCTCTTGCTGGAATCAGAAAGGCAATCATGCTGAATTCAGAGAGGCGCTCATGCTGAAATCAGAAAGGCGCTCATGCTGAGACCAGGAAGGCACTCATGCTGATATCAGAAAGGCACTCATGCTGATATCAGAAAGGCACTCACGCTGATATCAGGAAGGCACTCATGCTGATATCAGGAAGGCACTCATGCTGATATCAGAAAGGCACTCATGCTGATATCAGAAAGGCACTCATGCTGATATCAGAAAGGCACTCATGCTGATATCAGGAAGGCACTCATGCTGATATCAGGAAGGCACTCATGCTGATATCAGAAAGGCACTCATGCTGATATCAGAAAGGCACTCACGCTGATATCAGGAAGGCACTCATGCTGATATCAGAAAGGCACTCATGCTGATATCAGAAAGGCACTCACGCTGGAATCAGAAAGACACTCATGCTGATATCAGAAAGGCACTCACGCTGATATCAGGAAGGCACTCATGCTGATATCAGAAAGGCACTCACGCTGGAATCAGAAAGGCACTCATGCTGATATCAGAAAGGCACTCACGCTGGAATCAGAAAGGCACTCATGCTGATATCAGAAAGGCACTCACGCTGGAATCAGAAAGACACTCATGCTGATATCAGAAAGGCACCCACGCTGATATCAGGAAGGCACTCATGCTGATATCAGAAAGGCACTCACGCTGGAATCAGAAAGGCACTCATGCTGATATCAGAAAGGCACTCACGCTGGAATCAGAAAGGCGCTCTTGCTGGAATCAGAAAGGCAATCATGCTGAATTCAGAAAGGCACTCATGCTGAAATCAGAAAGATACTCATGCTGAATTCAGAGAGGCGCTCATGCTGAGACCAGGAAGGCACTCACGCTGATATCAGAAAGGCACTCATGCTGATATCAGAAAGGCACTCACGCTGGAATCAGAAAGGCACTCATGCTGATATCAGAAAGGCACTCACGCTGGAATCAGAAAGGCCTTAATGCAAATGCTGCGGTCCTAGGACCGTTTATTTGATCTTGGGGCACTCGTCAAACCAGCGGGATCACAATATCAAATTTGCGCCTATTGTGGAGGAAACTGCTCAGGCCAAGCACGGTCTCCCCTCGATAACGAGGTGATTAAGGCAGACGTGGTAGTATATTTATATTATGTCTGTCCGTCCATGAAATCTACGCCCCGCCAAGTACCTGCACCAACATAAAATGCTAATATTTGAGCTTGGAGATAGAGTTAAGGGGGGGGGGGGGAGGGAGTGGGTGGTGGGGAAGGGGGGTATTATGAGGTTGGGGGGGGGTAATCAGGTACCATGTAACTACCAGTCCGCCCCTCACTCGAAATGCATTTATAGAGGTGCTTCATGATAAAACAGGACCTGCCATAAGAACTTGCGACTGCGCTATCTGTGAGTTAAATGTATAACTTCATTCCACGGTCTCATATAAAAGATATGGACCAATGATCGTAAATCCCGGCGATATTTTAATAACAAATTGACAGATAGGTATTGACGTGTGTAATGTGAGAGGTCCGTTTCCTGCCTCTTGTGGTCTACAAGCTGTTAGTGTACTGTTCAAATGCAGATCTATAGTTTCAGTCGATGGATGAAAAGGACACAAAACTGGTGACATATAATTAGTAACTGGATTGTCGTCTCATGAGCACCAGCTACTTACATGTTAGGATCATGGCTTCATTACAGTGCGCTGCAATGCTGGTGGATGAGTCCTGCTTGCCACATGAATGAACTTTTGCGTGATATACTATCGCCGGAGCAAGCTTCGAGAACTACGTCAAGGCTCTCGTTCTTACCTGATGTCATCGAGGCGGTTCATTGCCTTTCTCCTGACTTTGTGCCAGCAGGTCTTGCCTCTGGTAAAAACTCCAGGTTTTAAGGGGATATATATCCCTCCCCTGTCACTTTGGCTTTTTCTCATCTTCTCTACCCCTTGTTTTCTTGAACGTGAATTGTATGCAGCCCTCTGTTATGTTCCGTTTCCTGTGGCCTCATATGCCTGAACTCTTGTCAAGCCTCATGTGTAGTGATTTGGTGAACAGTTAAACCGTTTACTGGACTACTGAGGAAGGCAAGTAAAGCCCAAAATTCGATAAGCATTTCCGTTGGCGTCGTCCTCTCTGTGTCCATCAGAACCACAAGGGTTGTGTAGCACTGAACAGCTTGAAATTATTTTTCCAAATAACTTTCTGGCAACATGCCATGCTTCTTGTCGAGAATATATTCAACGTTCTACCAATAGGGCCGGTTACAGATCAAAATGTCGTGCATCCGTCAAGAGAGCAGTCGTCTATTTGAGGAAGTCTTCGGGTCAACCTCGCCAGACCCAGAGGAAAAAGGAATACTGCTGCCCAGTTTGCTCCTTCAGAGATACACGTATTCCAATGCTCCCACCCTCCTCAAATGTGCGGCTCGTGTATCCACCAAAAGGCTTCCTCACACGTGGCAAGTTTTGTTGAAAGGACACGAACTTTCCTTGTGTCTGGAAAAACGCTAAATGAGAACTGGGGTGGGATATAAGATACATTACAGACGAGGGCACCGGCCGGGAAATGAATCCGGGTCAACCGCGTGGAAGTCGACAACGATATCCACTGGACCACGGTATTACGCTGAAATAAGTGTGTTGATAGATGTCTTTCCAGCTTTCCCGTAACATCGTGCTCATGTTGCTATTGTGGCATTTCTTTCGATTAACAAGTCCCCAAACAACCAGTTCCCAACATACAAAACACAAAACGCCTTACAGTGTGAAATTGCATCTTAGATCCGTTATTAACTCCGCTCTCCGCCGAGACATTCAACACTGGGTTGGGGTTGTATTTTCTTCAAACTCGATCAAGTCAGCTGCACTCCTTGTGAGGACAACAGGTTTTCTTACAATAAACGGCACACATTAGACAGATACAGTGATGAAGAACTGTACAAGACATTCATATTTAGGGGTCAGAATATCCTACAACTGACACATGAAGTCGAAGAAGCCACGGCAAAGTGTAATCAAGCGTGGCGAGGCCGCCATTGGGACACTGCTGGACATTATGTCCACCCCTACGTCACAAGCGGGGACCCATCTGATTGGTTGTCCAAGGGAATGTCCAAGGGAGTGTCTGATGGACATTAAGAATAGTTTATGTTTCTAATGGACAAACAATCGACAGAACATTGCTTTTGGGACTTGCGAGCGCGACATTTCCTATGGAAACAGCATTGTAGTCAGATATGTGTCCACGTGTGAGGATGCCTTAAGCAACACTCAGATACATCAGGGGAGCTGATATCCCACAACATTCCCTGGCCTGGTGGTCGACAGGAGGGCCATCACCATTAGTTTTGCATTGGAGCAACTCGATATTCTCTGTGACCTCCAGAATGGATCATGATGTTACGTGTCAACAGAAGAGTAATCATTCATTGTAGATCCTCCTCGACTGCAAGTTTGTATAAAAATCATTTTACAGTGGATCGGGGAAGCTCGTATTTCGTGTTTGGGTTTATATCGATTCTATCTCGTTGTAACGCTGTGGTAATTCTACGCTATTACCTCAGTTAATCCATGCCGCATCATTTAAGAATGCAATACACAAAAACATAGCTGTGATTCATTGGTAAGAAACCAAACACGAGAAGGGTGTTTTAGTCCCTCCATCTATATGTCATTTTTGCTCACGCACAAACCTATGGAAAAAATACAGAAAACAATTTCACCTCGCTGTAAGTGGTAAAAACCCAAGATTACTATGAGACTAGAAACCGACGTAGCATCACAGCAGCTCACCACAAGGTCTCACAACTCGGTAAACAAGCAGAAGAATCCTTCAGACTCTCTCGAGGTCCAAGAAGGCCCAAATACATGTAGACCCTTCTGTGTGCGCCCAATGAGCAACCTCTAGAGCAGGAGGTAAGCCCTCTAACCCAAAGTTCACCATCGACACATAGCTCAATCTTGTTGACTGATACCTACCAAGGTCCCTCTGTGTCCACGGGATCGTTTGCCAGGGATTCCCAACAGTGGTCCATCAATAAATTGCTGCGGCCGACCACTGGCCATATAGATCAGATCGTAAATAATTCAAACAAATGCGCAACCTGGGAAAGCCTCACCAATGCCAGGAGGAGATGACCGGCATTGAGGAGGGTGCCTCAAGTCTCCCACTCCGTGACCTGCTTCAGGTGATCTCGCTGGGGCACAGCGTGGGATGTCTCCATGCCTGACAACTCTTACTGCATTGTATACATGTGCCCTCTGAATGTGCACGGCTCGTGCCACAGCCAATGATATCAGAGGCCACTGGCTTGACAGTCTCAGCGAGAAAGTGACTTTGTGGTAAGGTAAATTTGCAGTCTGTTCCTTCAGGGTTTCGACTCTATAATCGTACGAGTTCTCAGTGTGTCAAAATAAGGTGACATTCTGTTTAAGTTCATTTATAACGTAGAGTTTGAATAATTGACAACTAGGAACAAAAGATCATAGAGCCATCAAATCTGTACAGTCCAATACAAAACATTACAAGTCAACTTTGTCCGTCAGTTTTCAAGTCACCAGTGCCACTTCAAACTGTATTAAAGGCGTTAGATTGTAATAAGGCGAAAAAGAACCTAACTTGCTCCATTATTTTGCTTCCTTTCTTGATGTTGTTCTGCCAATTACATTACACTGAGCAGGATGAATGGCGCATTGATCTTTACTCGTTTCACCTTTCACAATTCATCAAAATCACTTTCTTTTCTCGACATAACAAACTAAACTTCGAAGCATATTTCCACTACGAACCACATTCATCCCAAACTTTCTTCCCTTCAGACTGCTGACTATCTCCACGTATCCAGCACACCACAACTCCCAACACTTCTTCCCTTCAGACTGCTGGTTCATCCCACGTATCCAGCACACCACAGCTCCCAACACAAAGACAGCAACTCCATCCAGGCTACGTGCCAACAGTTCAGGCTTTTCGCCCCATAGGCATTCCACAGTGAAGACAGAGCGGTTGGCATGGAGAGCCAGGGCTGTGCACCTTCCGCCTCTCTGTGGGCGGTGTGCCGCTTTATTGCTGGCTCTGCTTTCCCAAGACCAGAGCGGCAGTCGATATATTGACAGCATCTTCACCAAGCCCTGGCCCATAAGTAAGCCTTGCCTGCCTCTGCCTGCACAACCACAGGGAGAGATATCCCCGTAGGCGTGGAGGCATAGCCGTGAGCGTCGGCTGGCAATATGCCTGAAGGCAGCAGTTTGTGTGAGAGGTAAAAAAAGTGTGTATAATGTTGTCCATTGTATGTCACAGTTATCCATGGGAATTTACCCATGGATTTTTCCACTCAGTGAGCATGATGCAAGGGGGATGATAAAATGCTGTCAATTAATGTCATAGTTATCCATGAGGATTTTACAATGGACTTTTCTATACAATGAGCATGAAGCAAGGAGTGTCGAATGCATGTCACTGTTATCCATGTGGATTTTGCAGTGGAATTTTCTACGCAATAAGCATGAAGCAAGAGAATGACAAAATGCTGTCGATTATATGTCACGACTATCAATGAGGATTTTACCATGGACTTTTCCACGCAATAAGCATGGTGCAAGAAAAATATGACAAAAACCCGTTGATTAAATGTCACAGTTATCGGTGAAGATGTTTACATGGACTTTTCCACGCCATAAGCACGATGTAAGAAAAATTGCTGTTGAATGTACATGTATGTCACAGTTCTCCGTATGGATTTTGTCATAGACTTTATCACGCAGAAAGCGTGATGTAAGGAGCATGATAAAATGCTGTTGATTGTACATGTATGTCACAGTTCTCCATGATGATTTTGTAATAGACTTTTCCACGCAGTAAGCATGATGTAAGTAGAATGATACAATGATTTTGAATGCACATGTATGTCACAGGTATAAGGATTTTGCCATGAGCTTTTCCACTAATAAGTGTGATGCAAAGAGTGAGATATTATTATGGCTATCGATTATCTGTCACAAATAACAATGAAGATTTAGTCAGGATTCCCTCGCAACAAGCACGGAGGCAACGTTTCTGTGAAGTGTGGTCAAAGTTCTCAACAATCTTCATGAAGGTCAGATGAAATAGGATCTTTCGAATTTAGGTCAAAGTCATTCAGAAAATGTAGACGTGATCTTTTTCGCTTAATTTGCACAGAAGCAATGCTGTGTGTGAATATCCGCTGTGTATTTGAGAGTGTGTAATCATCATATTCTATACACAATCCATTACATGTCATCGTGCTATTCATAGATATGTAGTCATGAACTGCTCCACGTGACACGCTTGAAGGTCATGTCCTGCGATGAAGGATGCACAGAGTATTGGGTGGAGGCAGCTGTTGGGTGCTACATCACGCTGTCGATTACATGTATTGTATTCAATGTCACCACGTTATCCATGGGAACAGAGCTGAGCACATCGACGCGCTAAGCAGGAAGAAAATGGATTGCATGAGAGTTGCACTTAGCGTCCGAGGGGACGTGGGCGTCAGCCTCTGTGTGGTAGAGTCAAATAGCCTGTTTGTCTCAGTTATCCAGAGGCTCAACTGTAAGCTTCGTCACCATGAATAACCTAGATTTCTCCCACTCCAGGGATTGAACCATGGCACTGCGCCTCGCACATAATCAATCGCCAAAGCTTGCTCGCCCTAATTCGCCTGTCAAAAGACAGGGATTCAATAGGCCAGTAGAGGTTGAGGAGCCGCCTGCACTCATGCAGGAGGGAAGACAACTGGATAAGATGCTGCCAGGAGCTGGTGATCTATCTTGTAAATATGATGGAAGTTTGAGGAAGTTCCTTTTACGACGATTATTTGTTTTGTTGGCACGTCGTAGACGTTGCAGCAACACTCTCGCAGTCACCCACTTTACACGTTGCGTGAGATGTTTGAATGGAAAGAGTCACCGGGGCCTGTGGCCATACTGTATTAAGGACTGCATTCGGCCGATTATCGTTAAGTAAGACAAAGAAGGGTAACGGTACTGGTTTTTAGATAAATGATGTATCATCTATACCTTGGACTCAAACCATTACACATTTGCAGTTAGTGGGTGAGGGGTTTGAAGCTGCACAGTTCCCAGAGGTGAATCCACAGCAAGGTGCTTAACTAGCACTGTTTCTCCCAGCCCAGGAGGAGACTGGGTACCTGTGAAGGCAGTAAGATCACACTTTAGAGCGATTTACCCTTGTGTGCGGCCATGCGCTAGCGTAGGACTGGAACACTCCCCGGGGAGTGGGGTTGTGTTAGTACTTGAAAGTGTGAATATTTTTTGTCTCTCATCGTGTTTGTCCGTCAGGCCCTATTGAAGGATAAATCAAATGGCTCCGTGATTAGGGAGTAAAATGTAAAGAGATTTGAGATCCAGGCACGAGTGATAAGTTGCTATATGAACTCACACCTTTACCTTGCATCAGCAGCTCGCACTGCCTTACATTGGAGGAACTCGCTGACGCCTGATTCTTGCCCTCCCTCCCCAAGCTCCGTTTGCTGACGGGGCGCCGACTCCTATACGTTGCACTATTGCAGGGAATACTCCAGGTTAAACTCGCGTACCTTGCATGGTATTGTCTCTTAACTTAAGCTCATACTAGTCTTTGCTTTTACGATAAGACCAAGAGCTATACTTCTCGCTGGTTGCTTGATCAAGTGCTACTGTCGACAGACAGTCCGTTTGCGCTGAAGTGTGGACTGCTACAGGTGTTGAATATCGCACAAGATATGGAAAAAGCAGCTGCATCGTATGTGTATAGCTTCATCATCATCAACATCATCATCATCATCATCATCACTGAGGCACAGTGTACACAGACATTCTTTATTGATTTGCACGCCTGGTTGCCACGCTCTAGGGCGTATTGCGTGCGTGGTAAGAGACATTGTTCCCGTGGATGGAGACTGAACCTAGATCGACCATGTGATAGCCGAGAGGGTTGATAGCGGAGAGCGTTGACCTCCAGCGTGACCTCCCAGTTACTCGGCTTCCTCTGACGTACCTCTCTCAGTTACCAGTTGGCTGACCTCCACAGTGTGCGATGTTAATCTTAAACAATGGGGAGGGACAGATAGATCCCTGATGGTCTTAATTGCCCTCGGGACCATTTGCCTGCAAGTACATGCGTGAGAAGCTACAACATCAGCTCCAAGATCATCAAAGTCGTCGAACATCTCTATGACAGAGCGACCAGCGCAGTCCTGTTCAATGGTACCACAGGCGAATGGTTCAGGACAACGGTTGGAGTCAGACAGGGCTGTCTTCTCTCCCCCAAACTCTTCAACCTTTTCCTCGAAAGGATAATGACTGATGCCCTAGCAGACCACGAAGGATCAATCAGCATATGTGGCAGAAAGATCACCAACTTACGTTTTGCTGATGACATTGATGGATTAGCAGGAAGTGAAGAGGAGCTGACTAGTCTTGTCGAGCACCTGGACAAGACCTCACAGGCATATGGCATGGAGATCAGCGCCGAGAAGACCAAGGTGATGACGAACAATCCTCGGGGCTTCAAAATGGAAATCAAAGTGAAATGCCAAAAACTGGAAGCTGTGAACAACTTCAAATACCTGGGATCTATCGTGACTGCTGAAGCGCCCAAACCAGAGATACTGTCCAGGATAGCACAAACAACAGCAGCATTGGCAAAGTTGAAGCCAATATGGCTGACAGAAATATCACTCTCGCGTCGAAGATCAGGCTCATGCGCACGCTGGCCATCTCCGTATTCTTGTATGCATGCGAGTCCTGGACACTCACATCTGAACTACAGAGACGGATACAAGCCCTGGAAATGAGATGCTACCGCAAGATTCTGAACATCTCATATAAAGACCATGTCACGAATGAGGAAGTCAGCAACAGGATCAGGAGAGCAATTGGACAGTACGAAGACCTGCTCTCAATCGTGAAAAGCAGAAAGCTGAAGTGGTACGGTTACGTGTCAAGAGGCAGTGGGCTGACCAAGACCATTCTGCAAGGTACCGAACCAGGTGGGAGAAGGAGAGGCAGGCAGAGAAAGAGGTGGGAAGACAACATCAAAGAGTGGACAGGCTTGACCTTTGCTGACTCACAGCGAGCCACAGAGGATAGAGATCGATGGAGGAAGATTGTCCGAAAGTCATCAGTGGTGCCTCAACAACCCATCTCAGGGTTAAGAGACTGAACTGAACTGAACATGCGTGAAGTGCACTTTTGTTATCTGAAGGACCCAGATACAGAAGAAGTTACGGTTTGATGACTTCGTCAAAATCCTACAGACACCTACCACATCTGGACCTCAAGTGGCAGACAGCCTATTGGGTGCATCATTATGTTCGCGATGTCAAGTCTAGTCACCAGGCGAAGTCAAGTTTAGCTTCCAGACTAGGTCAAGTCTAGCTTCCAGACAACCAGACTACCCAATGACTAGTACTTTCCCCGTGCCCTCAAAGGGAAGACGAAGGGTTGTAAAGTTCACGACCTTTCACCTGTGTCCACACTAAGACTTTTTCACACACAGCCTTCTCCGCCATGTTTCCACGCGTCTGTGCATTTCGTTGCTGGTGGCTCATTACCTGCTGTGGATATAGCTTTCAGTTGTGTGGGATCATGGACCTTTTTAACAAAGAGAAGATAAAATAAAGAGGGTCCGAAAAAGAAAATAGAGAGGAATGAACAATATTTTCAAAGAATGGCCAATACGAAGAAATTATCAATAAACAAGTAATCAAGGTTTTACGACCACATCTGTCAATAGCCTTCTTCTCAGCGGTTACACGTCAGCTAGCAATGATGAACAATATTTTGTAGTTTGTATAATACTCTATCCAAGGAGTACATTTTGGGCATGAACTGCTGTAAAGAGACGGTGCCAAACTCTCTCTCTCTCTCTCTCTCTCTCTCTCTCTCTCTCTATCTATCTATCTATCTATCTATCTATCCCTCTCTCCTGACTTCCGGTTGACCTGGTTGGTTCAGAGTGCAATACTGATGACAAAGCCAATACTTCAGCTGCTCACCACACGCCTGCCAGTGGTTCTACCTGACCGTATCGGCATCTGCCCTGAATGAAGGAAGTCCAGCTGGGAGTGAACCATTATGGACTAATGCCTGTGTGGCACATCCCATAGAAAATCAGGCCTAAGTGTGTTCTTCACTCCATTAGAGAGGTCCATTATGTCTGCTCTCGTGCTGTTGAGCACTTCTTCCCTTCTCAGTTAAGGTCCATTGATTCCCCTGTGAAGTTTGGTCTCCTCCTTCTCTTGCACCTCTTTCATTCTCTCCTCCACCCACCCACCCTCCTATTCTCTCCCTGTGCTGTCCTTTCCCTTTATTTCTGTCAGGATCACTTACCTTGAACACCACTACCACCCCCACCCCCACCTCCACCACGACTACCACCACCACCACTACCACCACCACTCGCTGTCTGTCAGGCTGTCCGTCTTCCAATTGCAACAAACAGTAGTGCGAGTCATAAAGCATTGGCTAAAAGTCAACAGGATGGGGGAAGATAGGCTTCTTCCAAAGCAAGCCTTGGTCATGCTTATGAACTCTCGAATCAAAAGGGAACGAAACTGGACAGAGACGGTGAAGATCTGCCTATGTAAATTGGACTTTGGCTTTGTGTGGCTGTACAGTAGAGTGAGTGATATGAAACATTTTCTGAAACAATTTAAGCAAAAAATGAAAGACTGCCATATCCAAGAGTGGGAATCGGAAAACAGGATTAGTGACAGATATAACAGGTATGCATCCTTCAAAGAAAGCTTTGGTTTGGAAAATTATTTGAATATACTGAACATAAAAAAGTTCAGGGATGGATTTTTTCGCTTTAGATTTGGAATAAACGAGTAAAATGACAATAGAAGGTACGAACTTACACAAGACACACTATGTCCATTCTGCAAGGGAAAGAACGAGGAACATTTCCTCTTGTGGTGTTTGGCATACCAGCAGCTTAGAGCAAAATATTTGGGAAAGTTCTTAAGTCGGATGTCAAATATCAATGTCTGTAAATACGTAATGCAGGGAACAAATGTCGAATTGTCAAAATCAATAGCCATGTGTATATTTTATGAGTGTAAGATGAGATAACAAAAATTAAGAGAATAGACATATTACTTTCCTGTAGTATTACTATACAGGAATTCGACTTAAATTGTTGTGGAAAAACTGCTCACAAGATGATGTTGGCACGGCACAATGTTGATGGAATTCTTGTAATACTTTTAACTTTGCACATGCAATGGGCCTATGGCCTCGAATAAAGTTCAGTTCAGTTCAGTTCAGTTCAGTTCATGTCCGTCCGTCCGTCCGTCCGTCTGTCTGTCTCCCATCCCTTTCATTCTATCAGGGTCTCCTTACCACGATCACCACCACCACCACCACCCCACCACCACCCCACCACCACCATCACTCGCTGTTCCTGCCTGCCTGCCTGCCTGCCTGCCTGCCTGCCTGCCTGCCTGCCTGCCCGTCCGTCCATCGGTCCGTCCGACCGTCCGACCGTCCATCCATCCCTCCCCCTTCTCCCTCTCTCTTTCTGCTTGTGTGTGTGTGCATGTGTGTGTGTGTGTGTGTGTGTGTGTGTGTGTGTGTGCGTGCATGTGTGTGTGCGTGCACTGTGATACACCACGATTATCAGTATTCCCCAAAGGCGGTACGCCTTGGTCTCCGCCTGTGTTAATCAAATGTATTTCCCTTGTGCATCTGTAATTACGACGACACCCCTATTCATCACAAGCACCCTAGTGCATCTGTAATTACGACGACACCCCTATTCATCACAAGCACATCAGTCTTGAATATTGTAACGGTCTTTTCATTTTTCCCTGTCCTCCTTTCTTCTTCAAGGACAACAGCTGCAACCCTTGATGGTCAGGCCCACCCCGACCCCCCCACCCCCTTTGAACTCCCAACCCACCCACCCACCCTGTGTCACATCACCTCTATCATCCCAAGGCCCATTTCCCGTCCCCTCCCCCCACCCCCCCTCCCCCCACTCCCCCTCACCCCCCACCCCCACCCCGGTGTCTTTCATCATGATGATGATCTTTTGAAAATTTTATTTCTCCGGCGCCTCCAAATCCCATGTCACTAATACAGAAGGGCGCTCACACTAATTCCCTTTGGGTGCGTCTTCTAAGCCCCATTGCCAGCCATGCTTATAATTTTTCCCCATTGAAGCGCCCCCATGCGAGAGTTTCCTCTTGACTCGAGGTCTTCCTTTGCACAGCATGGGATAATGAAGGCGTCTAGGCAGAGAACAAGGTCTCGTGAAGCACCTGGCTTTCTCCTTTGCCTTCTTCACTGTCCTCAACAGTGACACAGGCACAACCCCAAACCCCCTCTTCCTAGCCCCCCTCCCTTCCCCCTCTCCCCCTCCCTCGAATTCTCGGTCCCCTGGGAGCGTCCTCACCCCTCACATAATGCTTTGCCCCCGACAGAAGCATGTCATCTCAAACCAAGCTTCGAATCTGTGCACGGACTCAGGCAATTTTGTTTAACGCTTCTCGCTTAATGGAGGGCGACCATTTATTCCTTCCCCTTTCCCCTTCCTCCGGATGGAGTTTCCTCCTCATCCCTCTGTCCTTTCCCCCACTCCCACCCACCTCTTCTCCCTCATCCTCCCCTTTCTTCATTCCCTCCCCTCACACATCCCCCCTACCCCACCCCCACCCAGCCCCAGCCCCAGTTTTCTCTTCCTAACGCCATCCCGTCTGGTGTAGCATGAAATTAGCCCCCCAGGCGCGAAAGCCCGCTTTAAAATTCATGAAAATCCCCCTTGAATCTCGTCGCCCATTCTCCAAGCATCACACACAAAAGCATTAAGGGCGAAGGAAGCCCGGCTTTTCAAACTCGACTTCAGCCGTAAAGCCATGTTCCTCTCAAGTCTGCATATGGAGTTCGTTTTTTTTTCTTTTTCCCCCCCAGTTTTTCCACCGGCTTCCTCTCGCCACGACGCAATCTCGCGGGAAATTTAGGCTTCCAAGAGTATTGTTGTTCTTCACAGAGCTGCCTAACAAACAGTTCCCTGCTGGAAATCAGGAAACCCCCAGATTTTCCTGCGAAAACAATCAGTGGAACAGGCACAGCACGAGAGACGGGAGAACTAGCGAAAGAGGGGAAGAGGGTGGGAAAAGAGTTTGGCGATAAAAGCGAACAACTTCCATTGTGTTTAAAAAAGGGGGGGGGGGTGTGTGTTGAGAATCAATTGCGTCCGCCCCCTGGTGACTGCAACACGCCTGAATTGGCAGTAGGCGTGCAGCTGCAGAAAGTCGTGGAAAAACTCGTGCTTGCTGTAAGAACGTCCAAGCAGAGCGGCGTTGTGTAGAGTTTCCAGCCTTCACAAGTAGGCGTACTTCCACCACCATGACCCCTTGCTTTTACCAGTTGCAGATTTGGGGCGAGACTTCGGGCAGCTCCTTGGTCTAACGAGCAAAGCTGGGCAGTTTTTATTTACTCTGGCTGACGAGCTTGGCTGTGTTCAGAGCGTGCAGGTTGTCGGGAAAGCGGTTTCCAACAGCTTTATTAAAGCAGCACTCTGTGGGAGAGACATTTAGAATGCATGTGCGCGGTAGAAAAAGCACACCGTTTTCTCTGGTAATAACTTCCTGCAAAGAAAGAAAGAAAGATAGAGAGTTATGAGCGGGGATGGTTTTTAAACATTGCAGAAAGCACCGGTTTCAAGACAACTCTTCGCCCGCAGATTGATGTTAAGCCAAGATACACTATGCTGAAGTACAAGGAAAACAAAAAGAACAAGATAACCCTTTCAATAGTTGTATGCACGTGCCACATTACAAAGGCGATTCAAGGGTTTACACTCTTTAAGTCCTTTTAATTGTAACTTTAGTTCTGACGTTCATTTCCGCTCGCTCCACCGAAATCGATCTTTACACACGGGCGCTAGCTCGCTAAAGTCCATACACTGCTTTCATTGCTGAAAGTTTTGCACGAATATGATGAAGGAATGGAGATTGTCTGGAAGTGTGCAGAAAAATGGAAAGAGAAAAAACCCAACTCAGTGGTGATTTCCACACTTCATTCAAAGCTGACATGATACAGAAACTGAATAGAGAGACTTGCACTCGTGACCGCTATGGCCCATTGTAAGATATTTAGTGTAGTTGGTTTCTCTTGAGACCGTGGGAGTAAAGCCATATATATGTGAAGACAGTGCTGGCACACTGAATGGGATCATAAGCCAGCATTGGGTTGGAATACTCGCCAATGAGTAACAATGGTGGTGGTGGTGGTGGTGGTGGTGGTGGTGGTGCATGTGTGAGTTCCATCTGTCTGTCACCATGTTTGTCCTTATGTACCAGTAAAGATTCTATCGTAACCCACTGATCAGTGGGTTAAATGTAAAGCAGTTTGAACCCTCAGAAATGAGTGAGAAGTCGCCATTTGAAACCACGCCTTTCCCTTTCCCTTATTTACCTGTACCTATTTGAGATTGTGGTGGTAGAGGTCAACCATGGACTGCGTTGATGATAACCTTGACCCCCCTGGTCATCGTCAGAGAGCCGAGTAAAGCCTCTCAGAAGCAACCCTAACGCATCATATGTAATCCTCTCTTGGGACAATAAGCAAGTTTCCTTCCTAAACGCATTAAAGTGTTCAGAGATGAGCGCATGCGCGGACAGGCTCAGTCGGGAGAAAAGCTTGGGACTTTGCGAGCGCTCGCTGTGAGCGCTCCTCTTGGAACAGTTTAAAGCAGCCTGCGAAAGGAAGCGCGCCTCTTGTCGTGTGAGAGGACAGCGTATGACGCGTTAGGGTTGCTTCTAAGAAACCCGCCTCAGGTGGCAATGATGGGTCAACGAGTACGAGCTGCCTCGTCACGCCTGTGTACAGAACCCAGGGAATCCAGGAACAACCCTTTTCCAGGACAAAATACATCTTTTATAACAGCGCTTTTCTCTAGAATGAACTGAGTATGAGTACACTATTGCCGGAATGCATTGATATTATTTCCATATGAGGAAATATAAAAGGCTTTTACAAAGCAACCTGGCTCCTTGAAACGGTAAATGTAAGCTGACCAAGAATTGCTGAACAAAGACTGAGTCACAGTAATTCAAATCAACACACACACACACACACACACACACACACACACACTCACACACACACACACACACACACACACACACACACACCGTGGGTTAGGGTAAGAATCGACCCACTGTGTCTCCCTACGCGATTCGCAAGAGATGATTGACAACGGGGGAAATCATAACTTGACTTTCATTCTGACCATCTCCAAGGAATTTCATGATCAATGGCCTTACATAGCCTACCAAGGGTGATAGGCAGTTAATCTCCATTCCTTCTATTCCTCAAACCAGGACAAAGAGCAAAACAAGAGATCAGAGGTCAAGCACAAGCATCACAAGGTCGTAGGTCAGGTGCCAATGATTTGTAAATGGTAGGTCCCAAGAAAGTGGAAAAGCGCTTCTAAGGCGGAAGTAAAATCTGCTTATTGCGCACGCGCCCTGCCACGGGACAAAGCAGCCATAACGAAGCAAACTGATTGGCCTATTTGCACAAGCAACTCAAACATTTCGCCTGCTCTGTAACAGGTGATATAGGAGCCTCATGCGGTGCATTCCAGCGTTGCACCGCAGTCAAGCCATCCAACATAATTAGCAGAAGTAATCTTGGAACACCTCGGTGTCTGGGCAAAAGATTGCCTACTTCTAGTTGCCGTTTATATTTAGTCATCATTATCCCACGTCTCGTACTGGAGAGCTTCTTGGCAAGGGAATGGGGAGATAGAGAAAGGGGCGTTTTTTGGCGTCCCGTCGTCTGCAAATAGGAAGGGGGAAAAGTATGAGTGGAAGCAGGTGGCAACTGAGAGAAAGGTGAGATTGCATAAAGTACAAGGATAAAAAGGAAAGATACAGAAGCAATTGGAAGAAGTGGAGGTGGAAGGCTGGAGAGATACCTTTTAGTTGTTTGTGTGTTGCATATATAGGATTTTTGATTGGATTCAGTTCAGGACTGGCTGCTCCAGGAAATGGAGCGACTTAAGATCGACGCATGCGTGTGCACCCTTCCACATTAAAACACAGAGGATTCGTATAGGGACTTCCCAGAAGTTCGAACTGATCGATCATCTGGGGGCAAGAGCGAGAAGTGAGGCTTTTGAAAGAAGAGAAAATGAAGAGGAACCGGTGGTAGTGGATAGGGGAAACAGTTGGGAGGGGAGAGTGCTTGAAAGGAAGGGGGGAGGAGGGGGAGAGTAGAGGAGCAAAGAGAGGAGACATCTATATCTACTCCTATGGAGCACGGATAGGTTAATTGGTTGGCTGGTGTCGAATCTCTGTCTTTAGATACATAGGGCGTGTCAGGCAGCAATCATGTCTCAAACAGTCTCCTGCATTATCAGATCTGCCAGACAATGACCCTCCCGCCTGGCCAAACATATTCAATAAGGCTCCTCAAGTGGCCTGTAAAGGATGTTGGGCGTTTCTGTGTGAGAAGATTCCGGCGTACCTCACTACCTCTCCTCTGCCTTTGCACAGCACGTTCTAGGGAAGGGGAACAAGGTGAGAGAAGGGAGGGGGTAACAAGGTATTTGTTGCGAGGCCAACAGGGGTCGGGGAAGGAGGGGGAGTGAAAGAGAGGAGGTTGGAGTAGGGTGGGGGTGAGATTGGGGGACTGGGGTTGTTATCTATTCACGCTATGGCTGCCAGCACGTCAACCCCCCACCCCACCCACCCCCCACCCCCACTCCCCACCCCCAGTTCTACATGGTTTGCAAAGGTGGGTTGATTCGAAGCGCGTGTACAAACACACGTAGGCAAAGAATGAACAGGACACCCAACACAGGAACCCAACAGTGCATTGTCTGGTTGCCTGCTATTGCTTGCATATTCTCTCTCTCTCTCTCTCTCTCTCTCTATCTCTCTCTCTCTTTCTCTATCTCTCTCTCTCTCTCTGAACAACAAAACAATGATAAACTAAATGACATAGTACAGACAGGTAGAATACAGTCACTGGCCCTAACCTCAACAAGGACGTACTGCCTACTGTGACGGAGAAGAAACCTCAAAACACCAATACTCAGTGTCCCGGCCAAGCACCCCTTAGATGTCAAACAGAAAGTGTAGAGGTGCATGCAACTCAACCTTTGATTCCTGAGTGCAGAATGCCCGCTACTTCCAGATTGCCCCACCAAACCATCCCTCAAAATCCTCAGATGGCCCCCTACCTACACTTTCATCCTTTTTTCCCATTCTTTCCTCCATACATGCAGTGGCAATATCCTCATCCCTTCAATGGTCTCCGACCAGTACCAACAGTGTGAATACCAGTTGGCTACAGTATTCCTCGATGGATTTTTGGCGTGAACGATGAATTCTTTGCCGACGTGATTTTTTTTCTTTCTTTCTCTTCCCATCCAATCCAATGACAGTTAGGTATCATTATCAACAATCATGGTCCATAAACAAAATTTGCACATAGGACATATAAATGTATATCATTTATACAATAAAGTGACGGACATTGGTGCTCTTATTCAGAAGGAACAGTTAGGCATTCTTGGAATAAGTGAATCTCGCCTTCACAGTGAAATCAGTGATGAAGCAATTGAAATATCAGGATTTGACATCGTACGACGCGATCCTGTGCTACCTGGGCACACTGGGTTAGCAATCTACATTACCTATGACTTACGAAATTCTATTTATAGAAGACATGACCTTGAATCTTCAAGTGTTGAGTGTATTTGGCTGGAGCTGAAACAATCTTCAAAGACTTCTCTTCTCCTGGGATTCTTGTACAGAAACCCTGCCTCCACCTTCTGTTGGTATGATGACTTCGTAAGCATGATGGACAAAGTGAGTGCTCTTGGAAAAGATATTCTTCTTCTTGGTGACTTTAATATAGACTACCTAAAATTAACGGTGCATGTAATCCAACTATCCTGCTTTTTGGACTCAAGCAACTGATTCATACAGCCACTAGGGTCACTCAGTCAACATAGAAACTTATTGATCACATATATACCACCAACATTCATCTGGTACAAAGCACTTGGGTGCCAAGAATGGGCATTAGTGATCATTTTACAATCATCTGCAGGGCCGGATCAAAGTTTTTTGAGGGGGGGTGCTTAAAATTGTTTTAGGGTCTTCTCATCGAAGTGGCGAAGCCACGAGTGCGTGCCTGCGAAGCAGGCACGCCCCTCTAGGGGGGTCCGGGGGCATGCCCCCCCGGAAAATTTTGAGAAAAATGGTGCAAATCTGTGCAATCTGGTGCATTTTGGCAGTGTTTTGGGAGGTCATTCAAAGGCAAGAAATTTATATAATGTATAACCAATCAGATCTGAAAACGTCTTGTCTTTGGATTTTTGTTGTTGTCATATTTTTTTTTTTTGAGGCGAGGGGGGACAGGGTGTACATGGCATGTACACATTAAAATTTACTTTCCCTTGCTCAAAGAAAAATACAATGTATTACTCAAAAGAACAAACAAAATATCCTACTCACCAAGTATGCTTGATCCCAAACATGTGAACCTGACCTTGAAATCAAGGATATTGAGAGAGGTATACCATAAAACCACCTTTCAATTCAAATATTGTCATGGTACTTAGCTAAACAGCTTCAGCCCTCTTCACAAGTCCTAGCACGGTGGTTGGCATGCACATAACACTCTAACTGACTGGTAACATCGAAAAAAATAAAATAAAATGAAATAAAAATATTAAAAACTTACCTTTTGAAGCACCTGCTGAATCCCGCTGAACAAGAAAACTGGTCAGTTTCATTGTGCCTGAGGAATCGGCATTCCTCAGCGGCTTGGGTCTAGGCATTTTGAAGAGTAGACGATTCTCATGCACGTGTTTTCTTTGATAACCGGAAATACGACCAACACACACGTGTTGCAGCGCAGGATAAAGTAGCCTGAGAGTGCCGGTTGCAAGATTGAATCAGTTTTATTTTTAACGCCACAGCAGAGATGCTCAGAATCAGATCTATTTTTAGCGTCAGTGGGGAGTGGCCCAAAAGCTTGTGCTCTGTGGATAGGAGTTTACTTTGCTGACAACGCGGAAACCCATGCTCGGGGAGTGGCACCAGAGAATAAATCCTATGGCAGTGCGGTCATTTCCAAGAGTTTTTGTTTGGTCACAGATTCTTCCTGTCTCTGCCCGGGTTTGATTTGTCTGTGCGAGTAGCAAAAGGAAGGCATCTTAATTATAGCAGCACCCCCCCCCCCCCCCTCCCTCCCCAGCTACCTTGGCTGCCAAGTAGAGTGTGCTTATACCAAGTGGAGAGTAGTACAGCATCTGGGCCCTGCATCTTTTAGCCCCCCCCCCCCCCCCCCCCCTCCTTCCCAAGCTTTTTACTAACTATACTGTCTCTGCTACCAAGCAAAGTGTGCCGATATCCGATGAGGTGGGAAGTAGATCAACATATTTGAGCAACCACCCCCCCCCCTCCCTCCTTCCCCCAACTCCCGGCTGCCACGGAGGTTTTTTTTTTTTTTTTTTTTTTTTTTTGGGGGGGGGGTGCTCGAGCACCCCCAGCACCCCCCCTAGATCCGGCCCTGGTTTGTATTATCAGGGTAATCCACTCTCATAACATTCGTGCAGTTGGCGACAAAATGTGATAAACGATTTAATCATGAAGTGAGGATTTTGACCGGATCAGTTTCAACGTTGTGCAACAGAACAACGAGGAAACGATTTAAATCGTAAAATCTGCTACCTTTTACTGTGGCATTTTATACAACTTTGTACTTTCCCATTGTTCTGCCATACATGTTCCTGTGGTGTTGAAAGCAACTTTGTAATAAAAACCGCTGGCACTGAACCTCCAGGTTCTGGCATAAAAAAGAAGATCGGGTTCGAACCCGCAACCTCTCAAGAAAAGAGGGGGAAAACACACACACACACACACACACACACACACACACACACACACACACACACACACACACACACACACACACACACAAAAAACCAAGTCGGGTTAGAACCCACAACCTCTTGAAAAAAGAGAGAAAAAAAAGTTTCAGCACAGAATCGAATCTGGTCACGCATGACTAAGAGACCAACGCTCTACCAATCGTGTCATTGGAGATCTGGTGTGCCTGAGTTTTTGTAAAGCATTTATAGCGTTCACAGCGACAACTTACAAGTGACCGCGAAATAGGAAGGTGCGATATGAGATTTTACCCTGGGAGTAAACAAAATTAGTTTATTTCAGATCATTTGCCTTTGCTGAAACTACTGTGTTCTGACAGCCATCTGGTTTGTAGCTTCGCACTTCTCGCACCTGTTCCGCTCAGTCTTTCCTGACGAGCAGTGAAGTGCTTCACAAGGCGCCTCTTTTATGTTTCGTGTTTTGTTTATTGCTTGCTATTTAATTAATTGTATTGTATTAATTTTTCTTTATTTCAACTGTACAGTGTGCGAGTGTTCGAATTTTCATTGTAAACGCCATGAGCTTGCCTATTAGGGAAGGTATGTGCGTACAAATAGTCTGTATTATTATTATTATTATTATTATTATTATTATTATTATTATTATTATTATTATTATTATTATTATTAACCACAGACGAAAGTCCTGTAAGCTCCCAAGCTTTTGAAGGCTGCAAAATTCTCGCACTTTTGCCCAGCACAAAATATTGTACAATCCTGGCGTGGTTTATGTCCGGCAACTGGTTTTTGTTGACAGACCATGAACTGTTTGGTATTTCATACGAATTTAACCAACCAACGTCAATAATCTTCTCGTATTACCGCTTTTTTGCGTCTGTTGGTAGACGTTCAATATTAGAAGCCATTGTTTTGTGAAAGTAGGAAAAGATAACTCTGTTTGATCTCGAGTTGGCCATTCCATCAACTGATGTTGAGGGGGAGATTTTCGAGTTTACGACCTAAATAAATCACTTTCTTTTCAAACCTCGATTCTGAACTTTTGACACATGCAATCGGATCTAACTTCCAGTAAGTGTGCAAAATGTCAAGGAAATCCGTCCAGTAGTTTTTGAGAAATCAGCCGTTAAGTCGGGACAGAGAGACAGATGATACAGATAAATTCTCGTCACGTTATTGATGACGTCACACATTTTCCATTTCGCCATTCCATAAATTGACACTTCAGGGAGGTGCTTTCGAGTTTAGGACCTTAAAAAAACACTTTCACTTCAAACCTCGATTCAGAAAATTTGATACATTCAATCGGACCTAACTTCCAGTAAGTGTGCAAAATGTCAAGGAAATCCGTCCAGTAGTTTTTGAGATATCAGCCATTAAGTCGGGACAGACAGACACACAGACAGACAGACAGACAGACAGACAGACAGACAGACAGACAGACAGACAGACAGACAGACAGACAGACAGACAGACAGACAGACAGACAGACAGACAGACAGACAGACAGACAGACAGACAGACAGACAGACAGACAGACAAAGTCTGTAGGACCTCCAGTAAACCTGAAGGGATAAAGTCTGTAGGACCTCCAGTAAACCTGGAGGGATAATACCTCAGTGTTCTGCCATACATATACCTGTGGTGTTGAAAGCAACTTTGTAATACCTCAGTGTTCTGCCATACATATTCCTGTGGTGTTGAAAGCAACTTTGTAGTACCTCAATGTTCTGATATTACATATTCCTGTAGTGTTAAAAGCAACTTTTTTTGTAATACCTCAGTGTTCTGCCATACATATTCCTGTGGTGTTGAAAGCAACTTTAATGTAATACCTCAATGTTACGCCATACATGTTCCTGTGGTGTTGAAAGCAACTTAGTAATACCTCAGTGCTACGCCATACATGTTCCTGTGGTATTGAAAACAACTTTGGAATACCTCAGTGTTACGCCATACGTGCTCCTGTGGTGTTGAAAACAACTTTGTAATACCCTAGTGTTACACTATATATCTTCACTGGTCACCGTCGTATTCAGACTGTATTTTACAAACAGTGCACATGTGCATGTATCCATCCCTGGAGATATGCAACACACAGCTGAGACTGCCTCCAGGTGGACAGAGGGGAATGACATCTGCGCTGAAGGGTTTGATCTAGTCCGTGACTCGCACAACGCCCTTTGTTTCTGCATCTATAGGGCAGCACAATGCGCTGCCTAGGGCTGGCTGGGCGAGCGATGCTGGAGAAGGCTCCTAAAGCACGAGGTCCTTAAGACTGAAGAGAGGCGCGTGCGGCCATTCTAGTAAACTAGAGATTTCGCCTACCGGCTACTGACTCGGGTTTACAGAATGGCGTGCGGCTTGACTTTATTGATTGCAATGGTAACCCATGCATTGCCTCCATGGAAGCTGGTTCTCTCCCTTTTGTTTACTCAATATTTGTAATTATTCGTACGCATCAACGGACGACGACTGCAAATTCTCTCGAGTCAATTATCTCGTCGACTGCACGTGAGCCTAACGCTGCGAAAAGAATTGATTTCTTCAGTAAAATGTTGCGAAATGTGCTGTGGGTGCGAGGGGTGTGGCGTGTGCATATAAAGATTCTTGGACCAGAATCGAATGCTGCAACGTGGCATGGGCTTCGCCGCAGTCTAATGACAGAGCCTTCTGGACCCCTGACTACAACATGCGGCCGGAGTAGCTCGATACCACACTCATCAACAGGAACACTTGTTTGCGGGGTTTTGGGGTCTGATGCTGTGACTCAGTCAGACGCAACCTACGCAGCCAGAGACCTGGGCGATGGGTGGCGGAGAAAGGGTGGAAGGGGGCTTTGGTATTAAAAGCAACGTTGTAATACCTCAGTGTTACGCCATACGTGTTCCTGTGGTGTTGACTACAGAAGTTTAGTACGACCCGGTACCCGTACTAAATACACAGGGATCTTGGTCTAGTCACCCATTGCAGCTTGCCTGTGCTCCAAAACACTCTGAAGGACATCCAGCTCAAACTTCGCGCAAAAATAAACAGATCGCTATTCCCCCACATCCATCCCAAACAGGCTTCTCTACATTATGGTGTCCAGCATCGTGGGATGTGCACTGGCTGCGGGCTAGAAGAGAATCCGGTTTCAAATGTGCACTTTTGACGTACTCATGCTAAAGAGAAGGGTTAGTGTGCCAAACTACCTCAACACCCTCCTGACAGAGTATTCGCCAACGATGATACCTGCGATCATCCACTAATGAGCTTCTGATCTGTCCTCAGAGCAACTACAAGATTGCCCAAGGCAGGACATTCCAGTGCTCTGCATTCTATCTATTGATTGGTCTGTCTTTGGAAAATTCGCCAAGCAGAGGGCTTTGTCATCCTACAAGAGACAACCAAATATCGACCTATTTCTTATGTTCCATGACACTATGAAACGTCTTCCAGCAGAATGCTGGAAATGGTGCCGTAGAAATTTCCTGAGAGGCATGTACGTGCATTGTATTACGATACATTACATTTCACTACACTACACTACACTGCAATACACAACATGACGTATTCATAATATGACATTACACATTCATCAATACACGAAGATAAAGATGAAAAGTAAAACCTCGTTTAAAAATCGATCATGTTCTTACCAAGTCCCCTGACTTATCAGTCTTTCAGCAGATCTGATAAAGTGCACTTATGTGTAGCATTTCATCCATCCGTGTGTGAGAAGCGTTTCATGGAGTCTGACCCACTTTCAACTGGAGTAGGCTGTTTCCTGACGGAAATTGGTCTTATTTTTCATGAAATATGGATGTGACTGCATATTTGTAATATAAGGCGTGCATCGGAGTTTGTGAAGTTTGACTTGGAAATGTATGTCACGACCACCTTCTTCTCAACTTCGACAAATACGGGGATTCTCCTAGCTTGCAGCAGGAAAATAGAAATTCGGTAGTCAGTTTCGACAAAGATTTTTTAGTTCACTTTTCACTTTATAGCAGACGAAATCCATAGCATCGGATCGGCGGATCATTCGTACTTATTAAATGTGATTGACTGACTATTTTTTCTTTTTCTTTGGTACCACATCGCCATAACAAACGTCTGGCTGTTTCCCTCAGATCTGTTTACAACGTTTTTTTCAATCGAGACAAGCGTCTGTTCATGTGACACTGGGATCCATAATTCTTCACTGAGCTAATGAAAAGCGTGGTCTGTTCCTCCCTATATCTGTGGGGATCACTGATAGCTGTATCGGCGTTCTTTCGTGTGGGAATTTGTCGCATTTACAAGGTTGCCACGAAGAAGATGCGGATTGAAAAGGAGGTAGGGACTGTGGGATAACTCTAATCGATCTGGCTGGAGTCTTTCTTCACTTAGGAAACTCACATCCTCGTCCTCTCCTTTTCCCCACCTTTCACTGACGATAAACACCAAATGAGTCACTGATACAAATGAATGAATGAATGAGTTAAGTATTGAGTATTTACGGCTTATCAACCTTTGTAGGCTATGCAAGGTGATTGAAAACAAAATCACTAGATTTAGAGTAAGAACCCGTCGTCTCTATTTTTCCAAGTTATTCCTCTTTTACGAATCGCTTAGGCAGACACGATAGATCTATTCTTACCCCCATCCCACGGGTGGGTGGGGTGGGTGGGTGGGGAAGGCTTGGTGCCATCTGCGTCAGAAAATGGTTGCACGCCTGAATGGAATGTGTTTTCCATCATCGCCCATGTGCTAATAAACTGCCCGCATCACCGCATTCCACGCTGGCGCATTTCATGCCTCCCCAGTTCCGGCAGCACGCTTCAACAGAAATGATTGGATATTCCTACCACGTGATGTTGTTTGCAGAACGAGCAGGTGCTGATTCATCGTGCGACACATGGGAAGAAATGTTGATTTATTGCGTCTCTTTTTGGGGTGCAGTATGCAGCACATGAACAGTGGACCCCCGCGTAAGTGCAGTTCGGCACTCGAGCCCTCTGTTATTGGCGGCATTTTCTTTCGAACCAAAATTTGTTCGCGGAAACCCCGCATATTCGCGGATGCAAATGTCTACCCGATTTCCTTTATTGCCATAAGCGTTTTTTTGGGAGGGAAAAAGAGCAGCTTGTTACGCTAATA
>JAWQFJ010009542.1:47500-57490 GCA_034096865.1 Theodoxus fluviatilis | reverse complement strand
AAACGCATATTTCCCCTTTGACGTCGGTTGTTGTTATGTTATGCAGTGGGATGGGTATGGTCTGCCAAGCCATTGTGTAGCTTAGATATTTCTGCCAAACCAATATTAATTGTAAGAATTGTGTTATGTGTGTGAAAACTTGGAAGGGAAACCGGATAGTGAACCTTGTTTTCCTTCTTACAGTGAGATGGACTTAGTAGAACGTTTAATCTGAGATCGAGCACATCTCGGTTTGTGTTTAACCATTAACCAATCCCCAGTGGACTTTTCAGAAGGCGGACAAATGAGGTGTCTCGATTAACTGATCAATGGGAAATGACCGGTTAGACGGACAAGTGATTGGTCGGTTGGAGGAAAACGCGATTCAAGACCACCTCTAGTGATGTGATTGGACGAGGACAGCTAGGAGATTTTGGCTGTCATATAAAAACCCGTGTTGTGCAGAGATACGGGGTACCCGTTCTAGTTTTTCACAGGAACAGACCACGATGGTAGGGTGCCCTGTTCGAGTGATCGCCTGCCGTGCGAACTGTGAAAGACAGTGAGTTTTTGGCTGCAGAGCAATGCCCGGTCGTTCTCCACGTGTGACTCCGTCTCGCTAGGGTGCTGAATGGAATTCTGCACTCGCTCCCGCATGGAGAAAACGCCTCAGCCTCAAGTATTACAAGTTTCTCCTCTGAAAGTTTTCCCCCCTCCAGAGAATGCGCCACCGTCACTCTGCCCTGGGAAAATGACTTCAGAATTTCTCCAACGTTCGAGAAGAGCTCTGCTGTAAAGCAACGATTGACTCCGTTATTGCGCCGACCTCCCCCATATGCTCACGGCCGTCTAGCCGCCTGTCACGACAAACAGAGCGGTATCGTCTGCTCAGGATCTACACGGAGGACCAAGCTATGAGTCTTCATCTACGATCATCCCCTGAGCTTTTCCACCACAGCCAGCCCAAGTTCAAGTCTCAGGACACCGTTTTTCCTCTACTTGGAAAAGAATACCGCCTGCCTGCACCCTGCGGGGTATTTCATTTTCATCGGTTTGTGAAAGTGAATTCCTCAATGGATATCCAAAACCCCCTCTCCCCCTCTCCAGTTGTACTCAGCTCTCTCGTGCTCGCGCGGGCACCCTCGCCTCTGATTGGCTGAAAACGTCAAAGCTCAGCTAAGTATCATATTGGTTTGGCAGACCACTTAGTTTAATTATCATTTTGGGGAATGATTTATTTTGCTTACCATGCGTTTAGGTTTTGATTCATTGATTATTGTGTCAACAATTTCACTCGTAAATATTTGACTTATCCATGATTAAAGACCTTTTGAATTTTGATTTTGGTATTCCCATCTCTCATTTACAGACGTATTTCATCATTGTTTGAATGGGAATGGAAGGTTCCAAGTAGGTAGGTGCAGTTTATCCCTAGACAGAAAACGATCCAAAACCTGAAGTTTAATATTCTTATACCTACTTGTGACAGTCTGTGTATTGGTCTCTCTGTCCGTCTGTCTGTGTGTGTGTGTGTGTGTGTGTGTGTGTGTGTGTGTGTGTGTGTGTGTGTGTGTGTGTGTGCGTGTGTCTGTCCGTCCGTCCGTCCGCCCGCCCGCCCGCCCGTCGGTTTGTCCGTCTGTCTGTCTATCTGTCTATCTGTCTGACTGTCTGTCTGTGTGTCTGTCTGTGCGTCTGTCTGTCTGTCTGTCTGGCTGGCTGGCTGGCTGTGTGTGTGTCTGTCTGTCCGTCTCTCTCTCTCTCTCTCTCTCTCTCTCTCTCTCTCTCTCTCTCTCTCTCTCTCTCTCTCTCTCTCCTCTCTCTGTGGGAACCCTGAAACCTGTAGACCGCTGTTCAGCAACATTTGTTTGATTGCGCTTCAGACAAAACCACGATCACATGTGTTTAACTCAACAACATATTCACAAACGTTGCAACAATGAGAGACGAACGAACGAACGAACGAACTGGTTTATTTGTTAGGCCTCCAGCTTTTCACAATAATCAAATGTTTACCTCATCGGCAGATACATTTTCCATAGCTTCACGTCTTCTCTTAAAGGTATAATACAACTACATATCAATTGATCTTACAGCCATGACAGACGATGTTATGTGAAATAGTCACCCTTGAGAGGATTGTGAATTTTTCATCCCCACTCCACTATCATTCACAAATCCTACCCCCTCTGACTAGATAAAAACTGTAATCCATGACAGATGGACCAGCCTCGTGCACCGTAGGACAGGCACAGTGTATTTTCTTCGTTGTTCAAGGCAATCTATACATGAAAGCGATGCCGGTGAATTCGCTGTCGTGTGGATTCTGTTTGGAACCAGAGAGGCAAAATCGCCCAAATACAATGGGCGAGAAGAAAGAGTCGTGTGTGTTTTTCAGACTCGACAAATTCAGAGCACACCGAAAAGCACTGCCACCTTTGATGCGGACGACTTTCCCCAATGTGGTCCTATGGAGGACTTGCGATAGTCTCTGGCTCTGTTGTGCGATGACATGGCGGAACTGCATGTTAGTCTAGAAGCTGAAATCTGTAGCTTGCAAAAAAAATGGAACGCTAAACGTTGAGGGTTACAAGCGTCCACTTGGGCGAAATGGAGAGTCTAGACATAGAGCTATGTGGTCTAGGTAGGTGGACATTCTGAATTTGGTTTGTTTGGCCGCCATGACACTTTTCAAAATGGCCGCCACAATCTACACTTTTCTTCATATCTCAGCAAATATTTGGGATAAACTCAAAATATTGGAGTCAATTCCTATGTTTTGCATGATGACAAAGTCAATTGTGGCCAAAAAAATAAAAATAGCATTCACAATTTCTAACAAAAGTTAAATATTTGACAAAATAGCTTGGCGATGTACGAATTCGGTAAGTATTATCTTTCTGAATTTGCTATCTTAAACAATGCATATCAGTGTGATCTGGTCGAAAGGAACAAGAAAAAAGTTCATGTGAAGGTGGGAAAAAAAGTAGAAAGAATATAGTAGAATATAGAGTAACATAAACAAGAGGGATGATAAAATGGATGAAAATAATTAGGAATTGAGTTTGCTCACCCGTCCCCACCTTTCACTTTCTTATTGCATCTACTGCATTAACAGTTGGGAAGGGGGGGGGGAGGGGGAGGGGGGGGGGGGGCTGGGGCACTTACATCATGTCGGTTTCAAGGCGCAATTTTTAACAGGACGCCACAAATCAAACACGAAGGAGAAACCACTCGTGGCATAGTAGCTAAACCCGTCCCATTTGCCTAGAGCTTGAGTGCGCGACAGTACATTCCTTTTTATCCCTTTCTTGCCGTCTGTTCTCTTGCCTCGAGTCGTTGATTTGATTGTTTGTTTGTTGTACCTGTCAAGGACCAAGTCCACTCTGGTGCAGGAGGGTGAGAAGTACTTCTCAACGTGTTCTGCAACATTGTCACCCCACTCTCCTAAAGGCTTTGCACCCATCCGATTCCCCAAGACTTGTATCATCGCCATCCCATCAACTATGGTGCAGGTTGGGCTTGGAGCTGGAGCAGCATTCTGTGGCAAATTTTGCCGAAGTACTTTGGCCAGATCAGCTTTGTTGCTTGGCAGTCGCAATCTGCAGTCAGCAGTTGCTAGCGAGAGAGGCACTCCACAAAGCTCTTGTTCCAACATCTTGTTGATCTCAACATCCCGTCCTGCTTCCATAGCTGTTATCACACGTCTGAACAAGTCCCTGTCGGCTTTGAGGGCAACAGTTTTCTCCATTCCATTGTTGACTTCAAGTGTGTACATGCTCTCCAAGGTGCAGAGTTTCTTGGTTTTGATCCTGTCATGGAAAAGGGTCTCTTTCAGGACAAATCTTTTTTGTACCAACTCTGAGACGACTTCCTTTCCTGTTTCTTCTGCTGTTAGCAAGTCATGTTTCACAACATCACTGGCAACGTCACAAGTTGTGAGTGAAATCAGGTCTGGTGATGGGTGAGCAAAGGGGTTGAATGTCTGAAACAAGTTGATGAGTTTCTGTAGATCATCTTGATCCTGTTTCAACCTCTTTTTCCCGAAGTCCTTGTGCGCAAAGTCATGCTCGTCATCTTCATCATCAGCACTTGACAGGCCAAACATGGCCTTAGTGTCCTTAGCCAGCTGAGATCTTGCGCTGAGTGTCAGAGACCACCTGTCCCTGTCTGTGTCTGTTCTTGTAATGCCAACAAGTCATTCAGCGATTTTTCCAGTTTTGTTGACGTATTCCATCGCTTGATCATCTGCGATCTGGTTGAAAAGTTGTTTCGTTTCTTTGGTGACAAAGTCGCCGGTCAAGAAACCCAGGTGCACTTCAGGCGCTGTCATCAAAAGCATCTTCATGTCCGCCAGAAAGACTGTCAACCAACGGGTATAATGAAAGTGATCAAACGCTCCGAACCATGGAAGCATCTCAGCGAATGATGATAGAAACAGTTCCCAGTCGCCATTGCGGAGAGACCGAGTGAATCTCAACAGAACGGAGACTAGTTTCATGTAGGTCCTCCAGTACTGGTAGGTTGCATGTTCCGAAGAGGAAGATTCGAACTCATCAAACAAGACATTGACTTCCTCAATGGAGGACAACAGATCCTCCAGGGATGACTGGATGTCTTGTTCATCTTTATTGGCAAAGCCTTGAGCGACTCTTTTTGCTGCATTCTGAAGGCTTTCATTGACCGTCTTCTCATTCTCTGTGACCCATTCTTTGAAGCGTTCCCAAAGAATGGACCACAGAGCTTCCACTGTGAGTTTGTGTACGCGAATGCCTCTATTCCAAACTTTTCCGTCCATGATGTTCTCAGCTGTCACCTCACCAAGTACGCCACTTTCTACCCAGATGTTTGCTATGCCTGATGAATCCATGTACTTCCCCACAACTTTGCAGAAGTTCATTGAGGTGTGGAACCCTCCCAGCATGATGACCTAATCCTTACAGCTGTCCAGTTGGTCCCACTGTAACATCTTCGCTTTTGAATACAACTGCTCATCAAAAGTAATCACAGTGTATTTCTCCCCAAGCTTCTCAGTCATTGATTTGCAGTTCTGCATGACGGTCCATACTGTGGGGAATTCATGGGCTGGGGAATTCAGGATTGGCATTGGACCAACTTCTGTCAGTGGTACAGTTGTGGCGAGACAACGTTTTTTCATGCCTTGTGGTTATTAGTATTATTAGAAATGTTTACTATGCGTCTGCTGAGCCGTAGCCTTAGAGGTTTTTTCATTGCCCTGAGCCGGTGTCAGTACAGAATTGACCCCTGTGCATGTGAATAACTTGAAAGCGTTACCAGTGTAGTGGACTTCACTGGCGTTTTAGCGCTGACCAACCAGTGAATTTCAACTTGTGAATTGACCAGTCAGAGTGGGGTGGGATGGACAGTAGTGATTGGACTGGCTGGACTTGGTGACGTCAGCGAAGTTATTTAAACAAGTGTCGCCGGATGCTCGAGGCGTCATAACATTTATTTTCAGCAAAAGCAGTGTCCGTGAAGATGCTGGCGCCCTGCTTGTTAGGTTTATACTTGGCGGTGGCCATATAGAGAAACGTAGAATGGGAATAGTAAGAAACCTCAGCCGGCCCGGAGCCAGTTGGAAGCGAACCCCTCTGCCAGGGGGTGGTGGAATGTTGAACAGCCAGCTTGCCTGCCAGCCAGCTTGCCTGCTTTGCTAAAGTGTGGTGGCCTGTCTTGTTGGAGAGCAGACCGACTCCTTTCCGAGGAAGAAGAAGAAGAAGACGTAGGAGCCAGTTCCCTCGACACGACGCAGAAGAAGAAGGAATGCCAGAGAGAGAGAGAGAATGAAAGAATGCCAAGTTTCAGCTGTTTCATCGACTGTGGTGATTTCCCTCCAGGGTCACCGGCTGCAATGTCGGTGCACTCAGACCCCCTCCCCCCAATTCCAACCCCGGTGCTAACGCGGTGAGCGTGGGGTTTAGGTCCGTGCTTCTCCACCTGCACGTTTTTCATCGAAAGGGTCAGATAAGTACATTTAGTTAATTACCTCGGCTCGGGCAGACATCTTTCTTTTCATTGTTTTCTTTTTACTTGTCTCGCTTCAAATTGCTGAACTGAATTGATTGTTTTCTACTTGCATTCTATGCATTTATTGTAGCGTTTGTCGCTCAGTCACCATTCACTGGTAAATGCATTCATGAAAATTAAACTACTTCCTTTGAATTGATACCGTTTTTGCCATTACTTCATTTAGACAATTACCATCTAGCGTGTGAATGGAGGAATGAAGGTGCGTGCTTTGGTTCTTCCCCTAGACATTTAAACGAGTTAATTTGATCAAAGAACAAGTACGTCACATTTGGGGGCCTTTCGTCTCGGGATAATATGAACTAAATGCAATAAGTAAAGTAAATCTGAATTCATGTTTTACAGTTAAGTCTGGAGTATCTGTACCTTGAGCGAGAGTGTTGTGACATGACCTGACCTGCCATTTCTGTTTTTGATTCACCTTGTTGCTCACATGCCTTGCTGCACTGTGTGACCTTGTTTTGACTAGCTGGAAAGCGTGCAGTTACTGCTGTTCGAAGTTTTGCTGAGTTCGTTAGTGTGTGAAGCTAGCAAATCTTTACGATGGGTGAAGTAGTATTGCCGTCAATTGAGTTGATCTGCTTGTTGAAAGGGAGAACTTTGAAGTTTGTGATAAAGGAGTTAGGTTTGAGTGCAAGCGAGGGGGCTACTGAAGGTGAATTGCGAGAGATCTTGTTCAAGTTCAGAAGAACAGTGATAACGGAGAAATGGGAGGCGGAGCAGAGGGAGAAAGATGCAGAGCGGAAGGAGAAGAGGAGGCGGCATGAATTGGAGATAGAGGCAGAGAGAGAAAGAGACAGGGAGGATGCAGAGAAAGAGAGAGAGAGGGAGAAGTATGAGGCAGAGAGAGAGAGGGAGGCTGAAGAAGCGGAGAGAAAGAGAAAACTGGAGGTTGAACAGATAAGGGAGGAGATAAAGGCAGCCAGAGGGAGGATAAAGGCATATAAAGACAAAAAGTTGGAGCAGGAAGAAGAGAGAGAGAGCTAGGAGGGTTGCAGAGAGAGCCAGGGAGGCTGCTGAGAAGTATGAGAGGGAGAGACAGGAGGCAGAGAGAGAGAAAGCCAGGGAGGCTGCGGCGAGAGAAGCTGTGGAGAGAGAGAGACGGGAAAAACGGGAGAAGGGGAAAGCAAAGCGCGCTAATCCCTATGAGACTCGTGGAAAATTGTGTGTGGGGAGGCAGGAGGTGTCGGTCACTGTGCTCCGTAGTACAGCCTCAGAGATTACAGTGGTGCGGTCTGCTGTTCTTGCAGACTGGGAAGGTTCAGACACTGGGAAGAGAGTTCTGGGGACATGTTGTGGTAGTGGAATTGTGTTGTCATGTGTTGACGGTAGAAGTTTTCCTATTCCCCTACATGAGGTACGACTGAGCACGGAAGAGTATTGTGGTCACGCAGTAGTTGGCGTGTTGAAGCAGATGGCTCCCTCATGGGTGGATGTGATATTGGGAAATGACTTGGCCGACCGGGAGGTGGTGGTCAGATCTGAGGAGAGTATCGAATGCTTTGGTTGTGGAAGGATGGGACACCGGAGGCGTGACTGTCCAGTCCGAAGTAGTGGATGGAGGAAGGAAGAACGATGTGTGAGCCAGTCTCGTAGGAATATCAGGTGTTTCCGGTGTAGGAAAATAGGGCACGTGGCGCGTGATTGTGGAATGTCCAGCATTGGGGATAGAGTTGTGTTGTCTGGCATTGGCGATGCGAGTCGGTGTGAGGAGAGGCAGTGTGAGGAGGTTGTTGTTGCTGAGGAGGTTGTTGTTGCTGAGGAGGTTGTTGTTGCTGAGGAGGTTGTTGTTGCTGAGGAGGTTGTTGTTGCTGAGGAGGTTGTTGTTGCTGAGGAGGTTGTTGCTGAGGAGAGTCGGTGTGAGGAGGTTTTGGTTTTTGGTGCTGAGGAGGGGAGGGGGGGTTACCCAAGTGGTGAGGAAGGTTGCTCGTTGCCTGAGGACGAGTGGGGTGGTATGATGTGTTTCCACGCGGCGGAAGAGGAAGTGTGAGGAAGGAATTGAGTCTTGTGGGAAGACTGGTGTGGATGATGGATGGATGTGGAGAGGAAGGAATTGAGTCTTGCTGGGAAGACTGGTGTGAGAGTTGGATGATGTGGGCGATGACGGACATTGAGTCTTGTGGAGAAGACTAGGTGTGGAATTGGAGGATGTGGGAGAGGAAGTAATTGATTCTTGTGGGAAGACTGTTGTGGAGTTGGAGGATGTGGGAGAGGAAGGAATTGAGTCTTGTGGGAAGACTGGTGTGGAGTTGGAGGATGTGGGAGAGGAAGGAATGGAGATGGGAGAGGTTGCGTGTGGTGGTGTGAGTCTCGGAGAGGCGAGCCACAGAGAGAGGAAATGGTTTGACTGGAGGAAGAGGAAAAAAGGCTAAATTTAGAGAGAGGAATGACTGGGTGTGAGAGTGAGAAAGAGTTGATGTGGTTGGCTGTTTATTGGAGTGTGCTGTGCAGAGAAGAATGTGATGGGTGGAGTGTGAGAGTTTTGTGGGCCAGTGTGATGGTCAGGTGGTTGTGTGGTGCGATGGTTTTTGAGTTTAGTATAGACCACGTAACCCGGGGTCCCCTGTTGTTTGAGAGTTTTGACTGTTTGAATTGTGACTTGTGAAAAATGTCATGTCTATAACATTTTCTCATTGTGGTAGGGAGGTGTGGCGAGACAACGTTTTTTCATGCCTTGTGGTTATTAGTATTATTAGAAATGTTTACTATGCGTCTGCTGAGCCGTAGCCTTAGAGGTTTTTTCATTGCCCTGAGCCGGTGTCAGTACAGAATTGACCCCTGTGCATGTGAATAACTTGAAAGCGTTACCAGTGTAGTGGACTTCACTGGCGTTTTAGCGCTGACCAACCAGTGAATTTCAACTTGTGAATTGACCAGTCAGAGTGGGGTGGGATGGACAGTAGTGATTGGACTGGCTGGACTTGGTGACGTCAGCGAAGTTATTTAAACAAGTGTCGCCGGATGCTCGAGGCGTCATAACATTTATTTTCAGCAAAAGCAGTGTCCGTGAAGATGCTGGCGCCCTGCTTGTTAGGTTTATACTTGGCGGTGGCCATATAGAGAAACGTAGAATGGGAATAGTAAGAAACCTCAGCCGGCCCGGAGCCAGTTGGAAGCGAACCCCTCTGCCAGGGGGTGGTGGAATGTTGAACAGCCAGCTTGCCTGCCAGCCAGCTTGCCTGCTTTGCTAAAGTGTGGTGGCCTGTCTTGTTGGAGAGCAGACCGACTCCTTTCCGAGGAAGAAGAAGAAGAAGACGTAGGAGCCAGTTCCCTCGACACGACGCAGAAGAAGAAGGAATGCCAGAGAGAGAGAGAGAATGAAAGAATGCCAAGTTTCAGCTGTTTCATCGACTGTGGTGATTTCCCTCCAGGGTCACCGGCTGCAATGTCGGTGCACTCAGACCCCCTCCCCCCAATTCCAACCCCGGTGCTAACGCGGTGAGCGTGGGGTTTAGGTCCGTGCTTCTCCACCTGCACGTTTTTCATCGAAAGGGTCAGATAAGTACATTTAGTTAATTACCTCGGCTCGGGCAGACATCTTTCTTTTCATTGTTTTCTTTTTACTTGTCTCGCTTCAAATTGCTGAACTGAATTGATTGTTTTCTACTTGCATTCTATGCATTTATTGTAGCGTTTGTCGCTCAGTCACCATTCACTGGTAAATGCATTCATGAAAATTAAACTACTTCCTTTGAATTGATACCGTTTTTGCCATTACTTCATTTAGACAATTACCATCTAGCGTGTGAATGGAGGAATGAAGGTGCGTGCTTTGGTTCTTCCCCTAGACATTTAAACGAGTTAATTTGATCAAAGGAAACAAGTCGTCACATACATGTACATGATTAGGCTCAACACTGACTGAAAAACGCAAGAACTTAATGCAGAATGGACATATTTTCGAATAAATCATGCAATGCACTGCTTAGAGCATGTTTATTCTTGCATAATTAAATTGTTTAAGTT
>JAWQFJ010009542.1:32500-45000 GCA_034096865.1 Theodoxus fluviatilis | reverse complement strand
AGAGACACAGAGAGAGAGAGAGAGTGAGAGAGAGAGAGAGAGAGAGAGAGAGAGAGAGAGAGAGAGAGAGAGAGAGAGAGAGAGAGAGAGAGGAGACATGGCTGTGATTATAGGCACGCAAGAAAGCAAGTTGTCAGTTGATGAAATGTTTAAATCTTGTACACGTGTTTATGTGATTATGTGTGCGCTAGTATGCTCGTGTAGATAGATGTATGTGAGCGTGAGCACTTATGCATGTGTGCGCGCATATATTTTTGTTTAAGCGAGATTCGGGGATAGTGTTAGCTTGCGAGTATCACTACAAGTGTGACCGTGTGCTTGTGTGCGTGCGCTCGCGCGCGAATGTAAGTGCGTGTATGCATACATTATACTCTATTGATACCCAATATAATCCACACCGTTTACTGGTATTGTTCTCATGTATGTAAGTGCATCCGAAGTTGGCTGTGGTGAGAGAGGCGAATGTTTGCTGAAACATTTGTATCATCATCAATATCATCATCATCATCATCATCATCATCATCATCATCATCATCATCATCATCATCATGACCACCACCACCACCTACGCAGCCACCGCCAAGTCCACCACCACATCCACCATCACCATCTCCACCCCCCCACAACCACCACCAACACCAGCACCACCACCACCACCACCACTATTACAATCATCATCATCATCATCATCATCATCATCATCATCATCATCATCATCATCATCATCATCATCATCATCATCATCATCATCATCATTATATAAGTGAAGCAAGAGAGTGCCTCAATAATTTCTGCATCGCTGAATTGGTTAGCCTTCCACTGTGGGCAACACTAGTGGACTCGTTCAAGGAGAGGGGTGTGGGCCCCGCTCACGTTTCATTCGCGGTGACTCCCACACAGAGTGACAATCAAATTATCACGTGCTCGCTGGCTCACATACGCAATCTTGGACGAATATTCCGCCCATAGAATGACTATAAAGTGTGAATAATTGACAAACTGGTGTACACAATGCGCTTTCAGCTGAACTGGGTAACGATGAATATCATATTTGCAGGAGTCTTCAAGGCGATTACGCCCTGTTTCGAGCAGAAACGCCTACGTAAAAACGCAGTCAATTAGATGCCGTTGCCCGCCAGCAGAATGGGATCCGCACCCCTCTCCTTGGACAAGTTCACTGGCGTGGCCCGTCATGTGGAAGGCTAACCGCTGATCTTCCACCCGATCCAATTCCTAGCGCACTTTTGAGATTGCTGTTTCCCCAAGAAAGAGCTAAAAGCGACAACAGCAAAGCAAGGGAGATTGTGAACGCTTGAGCAAGACGGAGATACGATTGCTGAAGACACTTCTCCCAAAGCAGCGGTCTCTGATGAGAGCCATGCAGAGGCGTCGTCAGGTTTTGTGGGTAATTAACGATAATTAACGATGCGATCATAGAAGACGCGAGTCCTTGGAGGGGGGATGCAGACGAAGATGAAATTCGAAAATTGACAGTTTCGTGCGATGGAGTATTGACGGAAAAGATCATTGAATGTCAAGACACTCAGCAATTGGCAGATTTCTTTCTTTTTAGCCTCAACACCTCTCTCTCTCTCTCTCTCTCTCTCACTCGTTTTAGATTAGGAATAAGTGACTTATTGAGCCATAGATTACGTTACTGTACTGACAGTCCTGCTATTTGTCCATTATGTCATCAAGAGACGGAAAATGAGATACACTTTTTGTTCAAATGTCCTCATTTTGCAGATCATATACATAAGTTCTAGACACAACAATAATACCGATGACCTGGTGGATTTATTATCGTCGCAGGATGAAGCTGTGATTAGAAACTTGGCAGCATTTTTGTATTTTGTTTTCAAAAAGAGAGAAAAAGATATTAATCCTAATTCAAATGAGTCATGAAACAAATAATCATTGTTGTACGGGCTGGTGGCCTAACAATAAAAGAGTTCGAGTTCTCTCTCTCTCTCTCTCTCTCTCTCTCTCTCTCTCTCTCTCTCTCTCTCTCTTAACATCAACACCTCTCTCTCTTTTAACCTCAACACTTCTCTCTCTCTCTTTCTTTCTTTCTCTCTTTCTCTCTCTCTCTTATTCTCAACACTTCTCTCTCTCTTTTAACCTCTCTCTCTCTCTCTCTCTCTCTCTCTCTCTCTCTCTCTCTCTCTCTCTCTGTTTTTTGAGAATGTTACAGCACAACTGTCAGAGAGCTGTCGCTTTCTGCGACAAAGTAGTCACTACAGGGACCTCACAGTTTGTGGCGGTTGTTAAGGTGCGTCAGCAATCCGCTAATATGCTGAATAATGCAATGATAGTCGGTGACTCGGCTGCCACCACCGATGACGACGACGACGATGACGACAACGACGACGACGACGACGATGAAGATGATGATGATGATGATGATGATTATGATGATTGACGATTGACGATTGTCGATTGTCGATTGTCGATTGACAATTGACGATTGACGATTGACGATTGATGATGATGATGATGATGATGATGATGATGATGATGATGATGATGATGATGATGATGATGATGATGATGATGATGATTGACGAAAGCGACTTCCCTTTTATTGAACACGTCTTCCCTGCGCAGTAGTGACAGCTCTTTGTGAAGACTACCTTGCAATGATAGAAGGCGTTAAACACATTTAGAGGGTTTCGCAGTGTAAATCATCAGTCAAGCCCGCCACAAACTATGCCGATGTCCTATGGCAGAAATACGCAATAACTGCACGCGGATCGTGAGAGGAAAATTCCATGTAATGAAATCGAAAACGGAATCATATATCCATGTATGTCCCAAGGAAACGGCCCACCTGTCAGTTTTGCCGGCTTTTCTGAAAGGTGCAGAAGTAAGCGTGGTGATGAGTGATATTCGCGTTTGGCGAAAGATAAGTTCAGATTGCATTGGTGGCGAGCGAAAACGACGACAATGATGATGAAGATGACGGCGGCGCCGACGAAGATGGTGACTAGGATGAAGAGCGGGACGCGAATGGCGACGAAGACGTCGACGTTTACAGTAAGGAGTTGTGAACAGCAATCGTTGCTTGTTGTAATTCAGTATCAGTAAGGATTTAATCTGTAAGTTCCCAGTGGTCTGCTCATTCACACGACGCTATTGTGGAATTGTCTCTAGATCATATCGTGAAAGCTGTGCATAAATCATTAGAACTGTCATCACAAATCAAAGAGCGTTTTCTGTATGGACTGGTGGCGTGGCTCCCCAGCCAGAACCACCGGCCTGCTCCTCTACTATACGTTCCTTGGAGGGAGACCACTGTTTCATATGGATCAGTGACGACTTACAACACGCGTAGATGAAAAGTTTGCCTTCATTATCTTCAGGTTGGAGATGAAGGGATGATGAGCCGGTGATTCTGCATAATAAAGAGAAGGTATATAAGTTGGGAAAACCTTACTTCACCACAGAAGGCAGTAGCAGAATTAGATCGGTCTCAACTGTTTCACAACGCGAAAAGACGCTGAGGGGTTTCCACTCCAAGTGGACTTGAGGCTGTGAAGATCTCCTCCAAGCAAGCAGGTGCGGCCTTCGATGAGCCTTGAGATGTCTCCACAGACTCTGCAGGCTAGGACCGTTTCTTTACAGCGAAAATTGGACAGAGTCGCTGTGAGGGCAGTGAGGACACTGAGTTCAATGAATACACCACTTGGCAGTGAGCCAGCGACATATCATCCCAAAGCTTCAGGGGTCAGATGTCAAACTGTCCGCCATCACAACGATGTGCGTGGTTTTCTCTCGTCGTGTACGCGCAAATGTAGTGGACTATCAGTCAACCTTCCCTGCGTATCGAGGGTAAGAATACATCCATCATGTTTCCCTGCGGTTTTCGTAAAAGGCAAAGAAATGGAGAAATCGACACTTAATTCCCCCCCCCTATCAGCTCGAGTGATTTTATAGTCAGTGACATCATTCAGCCTACAAAGGTTGAGTCGTCGTGAAGCCCAAATCGTTCATAAATTCATTCATTCTTTCATACCTGGGGAACCCATATGACCAGGAGTCTATCCTACTGCCGGGGAATGAGGGAATGAGTTCCTCAGGTAGTCCCCACTAGTGGACTCGTCCGAGGAGAGGGGTGCGGGAAAGACAGCAAATATTCGGGGGGGGGGAGGGTTCCAGTGAAAATGGTGCATAATGGTATTATTTGCCGGATTTTGTCCAAAACATTACATTTGCAGCAAGGCGATACGACCCTGTTTCGATCGTGGCACGCCAGCTTTGCTGTCTTTCCTGCACCTCTCTCCTCAGACGAGTCCACGAGTGTAGTCAGTCTGAGAAACACATTCCCACTTTTCTCAGTCTTGAAACGGGAGGATGAAGAGAGGAAAGAGAAAGAAAGAAAAAGAAAGAAACAATAAAAACCGCTGGCGCTGAACCTCCAGGTTTTGGCATTAAAAAAAACCAACAATAAAGCTGTGAGGACCACCAGTAATCCTGGAGGGATAAAAAATCGAATACAGGACGTTTCGTACCCTGGATATTTCGTACCCTGGACCTTTTGTACCCTGGTCGTTGTGTACCTCATTTAGTCGATTCGTACCTTTTCTACCCTAACCCTAACCCTAACCCTAAACTCTCACCCTATCCCTAACCCTAACCCTAACCCTAACTCTAGGTTGAAAACAGGAGGCCGGTGTTGGACTCGTAGGCGAGTAGAAAAGAAGTAAAGGAGACCTTTGTCCAACTACAAAAAATATTTTTTATTCCAGAGCTTTCGGGGCCAAGTAGGCTAAGTCCGCATGCGGGTTTCGGGACAAGGAGAGCCCAAGCTCAAAATCAGAGGTCTCCAGACCTGTAGGGCTGCAGGAACAACCGTGCATGCGTGGAAAGAGTCACGGGAGGCACGTGCCAGGTGGCGCTATGCAGGGTTAGGGTACGAAACGACTAGGTACGAAACGTCCATTGTACGAGACGACCCGTTTCGTAAAAAAAAAATCCTTCTTTCTCCTTCACCAATTAGCTCCGTCGAGATCGAGTCAAACAGAGTTATCTTTTCCTACTTTCAGCAAAACAATGGCGCGTCGCTTACAAAATCTGTGAAAGACACGACTGTTTTTGGAGCAGAAAGTTTGTTGTTTCTACAATGGCGACCTCCTGCTGTGTGAAGAACTGCCACAATAGGCATGACAGAGAGAAAGATCTACGTTTTTTGTCGTACCGCGTGTTGCAACGCGAAAAGGCAAGGAAATGCTGGATCTCACAACTCAAAGGCGCCGTGAGTGGATCGCTCAACTGAACCTGAAGTCACTCACTTTTGACACTAAGGCAGATCGATTTGTTTGTTCGGATCACTTTGTAAATGGTGAGAATTTGTTATGTTTTGCGTTTTGTAACTTAACAAATACTAGAAAAGACGGAAAGAGAGTATGCAGGACAGATTACAGGGGAGAAAGAAAGGCCAAGATGTCGCAGAGACTAACAACAGTGTTTTGTTCTGTTACCTGATTTGACTTTTTGATACTACAAAACAGCAATATCAATTGCATCAATATTCAATGTTTGTTCAATCTGATTGGACCGGTACAAATCTGGGTCGACGTTTTGTGAATAGGCCTCGTTCGCAGCGACAACTTACAAGTGACCGTGAAATAGGACGGTGTACGATGAGATTTTACCCTGGGAGTAAACAAAATAAGTTTATTTCAGACCATTTACCTTTGCTGAAACTACTGTGTTCTGACAGCCATCTGGTTTGTAGCTTCGCACTTCTCGCACCCAACCACAGACGAAAGTCCTGTAAGCTCCCAAGCTCTTGTAGGCTGCAAAATCCTCGCACGTGTATGCACTTTTGCCCAGCACAAAATATTGTACAATCCTGGCGTGGTTTATGTCCGGCAACTGGTTTTTGTCGACAGACCACGAACTGTTTGGTATTTCATACGGATCTAACCCATCAACGTCAATAATCTTCTCGTAGTACCGCTTTTTTGCGTCTGCTGGTAGACGTTCAACATACGAAGAAGCCATTGTTTTGCTGAAAGTAGGAAAAGATAACTCTGTTTGACTCGATCTCGATTAGGCCACGCATTTCGCCATTCCGTCAACTGACATTTTAGGGGGGGGGGGGGGGGTGTTTCGAGTTTACGACCTAAATAAATCACTTTCTTTTCAAACCTCGATTCTGATAATTTGATTCATTCAATCGGACCTAACTTCCAGTAAGTGTGCAAAATGTCAAGGAAATCCGTCCAGTAGTTGTTGAGAAATCAGCCGTTAAGTCGGGACTGACAGACTGACACAGACAGATAAAGTCTGTAGGACCTCCAGTAAACCTGGAGGGTTAAAGTCTGTAGGACCTCCAGTAAACCTGGAGGGATAAAGTCTGTAGGACCTCCAGTAAACCTGGAGGGATAAAGTCTGTAGGACCTCCAGTAAACCTGGAGAGATAAACAAATAGACATGTATGTGTTTGGTCGAGCAGTGGCTGACGCCGTCGCGGTTAGAGGAGCCCTGACTAATGTAATAATGCTTGGACGTGCAAGCCTTCGCAGCCGGCCTGTTCTTCAGTTTCTCCTATGCGCCCCTTGGGACCACTTTCTTCTGTCCCAGGTTTCTGGCTCCTGGCAGCATCTCTCCAGGGAGGCCATGTCTGACGTACAACAATTCCTGTCTGCCAGCACTGTCACCACCATTCTTGCACTTGCTCACTGGGGCGGAATTTTCATTTTCAGTTACACGTGCATCTTCAGACGCTGGTTTTGAGAGGACTGTCAAAATAGCATTATAAAGGGGACAGCCTTCTCTCTCTCTCTCTCTCTCTCTCTCTCTCTCTCTCTCTCTCTCTCTCTCTCTCTCCCGTGTGTGTGTAACGGGTCACAGGTTTGTACACGTCAACTATTGCTCTCGTCGTCGTCGTCGTCCTCGTATATCCATCTCTCTCATTTGCTCTCATTGTTCCCTTCCACAGAAGGTGACAGTGTTCGTGTCCGTGCTGACGCTAACCTTCATCAGCATGGAGCGCTGGTTGGCGGTGTGCCGGCCCCTGTCTCCCCGGCGCTGCGGACTGGGTGCTCGGTGCGTCCTGCTGGTTCTGTGGGGCGCCGCATGCCTCGCTGCGCTGCCCGACCTGATCACCTTCACCACTGTGACCATGGCCCAGTACACGCTTTGCCGTCCCGGATGGTCCGATGACCAGGAGCGCGTCTCCCTCGTCGTCACCTTAGTTGTCTTCTACCTCGCCCCCCTTGTCGTCATGGCAACGGCCTACGTCCACATCGCCATCGTGCTCTGGCGCAGCGGATCCAGTCGGGACCATGCAGGTATTTGCTGGAATTTGCTGTAAGGGCAAAGGTGCTTTCAGTTGTTTTGCAGCTTTTCACCCATGGACGTGTGCGCAAATTCCATTTAACACACACACACACACACACACACACACACACACACACACACACACACACACACACACACACACACACACACACACACACTTGTTGAAGTCCTTCGCGCAGCGAAGATGACGTCAGTGTCGTCTCATATATGTGACCCTCCACCACGGAATGAGTCGCTATGTCCCCCTGGGCCATTTTCAGTTTTTTACTCTGTCTGAAAGTATTTAAATGGCAATCACAATGGTGAAAACCGTTTGAAAATCGGACAATTAGTCTACGAGTTACAGGTATTTAAATATACTTACCCTCGGAAATGTGTTTCTGAGAAAAATTGAAATAAAAGTTTTGAAACTTCAGCACAACAGTTTCCTTAGCAACCATGCATGCATTTCTTTGAAATTTGGCACAGTCATACAACATAACATAAAAAACTAACACACAAATTTTCAGTTTGAAACATAAAGTAGTTTATTGTCAACATTGTTTCAGAAAATACACGAAAATGTACGTTCACGGATAAATTGTCACAATGGCTTACTGATCAAAAACCTATTCATAATAATTTTAAAATCAGTGCTAATGTGCACAGGTCCAAGAAACACAAAAATTACACTAAAATGTTTGTGTAGTAAAGTGTGGGGTGGGGGTGGGGGTGGGGGTGCACAGTGATTGTTAAACTATTTATACGCCACAATGGGAACTAATGATGCTATTAGATTCCAAAGTATTTTATTCAAAGAAACATACAAAACTATTTACAAGCAATGTTGATGCGGCCTCGACCTGAAACAATCACATACAATATGTAGTTTCAGAGCCAGTCCAACTATTTGAAGTCATTTCATCATTACTGTTCATTTAATACAAAGATTTCTCAAACAAGCAATGCGAGATGTACAGCAGAGAGCTGAATATTCTCTCAAGTCTGCACATTCATCTTCGGCAAAATTAATAAACGAAATTCAACTTTGTGGGTTGAGATCGGCTCCGTGGCCGCTGAAAGTGATCTCGATCTGTTGATTTACATCAATCTGACACAAGAAATCAGTAATACACTATACATTTACAAGTTTACGGGAACATACCTTCATGTATGCTTGTTTTCCGTCGAAAAATCAGCAGTAGTGAGTCGAAATCACGATAGGCACGGAAGCGTGGCGCGTTGAAGGCAGAAGCGCTAACACCTCGAGGCTCACTCTAAGCTGCGCTCCGATTGGCTGGTTCCTTCCCTCTCCCATATGGTCCATAGTTAAGCTAACCAATCAGATTGAAGGTTTTGAATGCATAGAGTGATATCAGGTCTTACAAAAAGGATCCAAAAAGTTGCGAAATAGTGAAAAATTATTGAAATCGGTTGAGTAGTTTTTGAGATACAAGCATTTTAAATTATGAATATTTAATGAAGTATTTATTTTGAAACCCCTCTTGCATTAATTAAGTATTTAAACGTATTTAGAGACAGATTTGGTAAATGAAACTCGCTGACATTGTAGATAAAGGATTACTGAACCAGAAACAACCAAAAACTCAAAATCGACAATCCACACCCCTTGTACCTATTTCCAGTGCTAGCGCCAAATGGTTCCAGGGACAAAGCGTCTCATTCCGTGGTGGAGGGTCACATATGCCCTCAAGCCGAACTCCGATGCGCAGAGACGTCCGCACACGGGGCAGGGCACTGAATCAGGGGCAGGGTCACTGTTTCTATCTTTCCTGGCTTGGCGCTTCCTGTCAAGATTAGCTAGGCTTTTTGTCTCAAAGGCCCTGGTACTGTTGAATATAAGTTGCCTCCAGGCTCTGCGGTCCGCAGTCAGGGCTTCCCATCCAGTGACTGAGATGCTGCAGGACCGTAGTGTATTTTTAGCGTGTTCTTGTAGCGCCTAGTTGGACCGCCTTGACGGCGTGTGCATTGGTGAGCTCACCACAAAAGAGCTGTTTGGGACGGTTGTCGTCCATTTGCATGACATGGCCAGTCCATCTGAGCTGGGCCTGCTTGATGAGAGCCTCGATGCCTGGCAGTTTCGCCTGTCTGAGGACCTCCTGATTGGTCACTCTGTCCTCCCATGTAATGTTGAGGATCTTGCGGAGGCAGCGAAGATGGAACTGCTGGAGGCGCTTTATGTGCTTGTGGTAGAAGGTTCAGGTCTCACAGCCGTACGGCAGGGATGTCAGAACTACAGCTCGGTAGACGGCGATCTCTCTCTCTCTCTCTCTCTCTCTCTCTCTCTCTCTCTCTCTCTCTGTTGCAAGCCGGACCTGCTCGTTTTACAACGTTTCACTGAAAGGTCAAAGGTCTAGGGGAATTCACTCGGCCCACTTGTAACACCCTCTCACACAATCATTCCATCAAACACGAACAAGACAGAAAGATGGTGAGGTCATAGGTCAAATGTCAAAATCTCTTTAATTACAGTATCATTCACGCACAGACAGAATTACAAGCATAGACAAATTTACGTCACAAGATTGCAGCCAATAATATGAAAATTTCAAGACATTTTAATAAACCCAGATTCTTCCCGTCCAAGGGATAGAACCACGGCACTGCGCCTCGCACATCGTCCAACCCCAAAGCAGGCTCGCCCATCTCCGCCTGTCAAAAGACATGGTTTCAACAAGCGAGTAGAGGCTGAGGGGCTGACCGTGTACTCATGCAGGAGGGGAGAGCACTGGGGGCTGCCAGGAACTGGTATACATTGTTTTTCATAACTTTCCTACCAGACATGCTTTTGGACTTTGTGCTTGTCATGAGCACGGCTCCTCGGCGTTCTCTCGTCGTGTGATCAATGGCGTTGAAGTTATCTTCTTTGTGATGATGCAGAGCGAACATTTTTCAACGTTTTCATATAATTCCTCTCAGTCTTTTCCCAAACATGTACAGAAGAACGGGATTTCAAATAGAGACGCAGAGACTGTTTCCAATTGTTCTTTCTTAAACCCACCCTTCCCCCACCCTTCCCCCGTAGTCCAGGGACTTTTGTTTTCCCGGTCCTCCTTCTTTTCCACATGTTACTCCCTCCCCCACCCTAACCCGCCTCTTACCGTTCCATCATCATCATCATCATCATCACCACCACCATCACCACCACCACCACTACTTTTACTCAGCCAGCTGATGTATCTCGCTCGGTGCCAAGTCACACTGCACAGCGATGTCCTGACGCTCAATTCATGCAAATAAGTTTTTTCGTGGAATTCGAGCTCTGAAAGGGTGAGAGAGTCGCATTGGTTGACATGGAGTCTACAGACACGTCGATAGTGCCTGCAGCGACTTTGCTGTCCACACGGACGCTTCTTGACTTGCAGACCAGGGCTATTTCTATGCCATGCACGTAATTTCCACTGCAGCTGGCGCCTGATGAACTGTATTTGCTCATCAATCCCAGCGGTCCATTCACAGCTCGAGGAAATCTTGACGAGATAACCGCACTTCATCTGAGGGTATCTACTGCTGCAGGCACTATCGACGTGTTTGGAGTGCACATGCCACTTCTCCTTGTCATAATTAGATTTATGCACGTGTGAACCCTCTCTCCATATTGCCCTTTGTCAACCAGTCACTAAGTCAGTTGCGAGGTAAGCGTTAATGCCTTGACATTGAATTCATTCGCTGGTTTGATGTGCGATGGTTTTCGGCTATCACGTGCTTTTTAATTTCAAGAGTTCCTTTCTTAAAGACCGGATAGCGTTGTAACATTTTGACATAATTATGCTGATAAAATCTGGGGTTGTGAAGTTGTTGTGGTGGTCATCTGGCATGGTGGGTTGATTGGAACCGACAACGCCCATTGGATTATCGGGGTCGGATATTGCATGAAGAGCGGCATGATCTGTCACATCTGGGACCTTCCACCCATGCTGAACATCCCACTTTCAGCCAGCATACCGGACGATCTGCGGAGAAGGGTGTTAAAGAAAGTTATTCAATACAGTGTGGGAAACCAGATTATGATCCAAATAGCAACTGATAAAGTTATTTCTTCTCATAAGAATTGGTCTAAAGTAGCAGGGCGGCTTGAACGATTACAAAGGACACACCAAATGGTTATTTAGGAAGAAGAACATTTAGTAATGATGAATGTCCGGTATATGACAGATCCGGTGGTTTAGCTTCCTGACTGGAGTGCACATGTTCGTGAAGGCACCTTGGTAGCCATTGCCATACGTACCGTTGTTTCGGTCGTTCTTCTTGTATGACCAGCGAGGAAATTCCGGGACACACATCTGAAACGTACTTGCACGGCTGACCAACAAGTGTAATGTAATGTTGTCTTTCATAAGATGTATCGTAGGTCTGCCAGAGGAGCGTTAAATGTGTTTACTCAGCTTGTCATTGTTCAAGATAGTGTGTTGTTTTCTGGAACTAACGAACAAATGAATGAAGAAATGGGTGGAGTTTTATCCCGTCTCTAGCCAGTCGCCTGTGACTAATAGCGCAGGGATACGCAGTGGGCCTATTCTAACCTCCAACCAACGGGAGGCTTGTCCTTTGGGGAAAAGTATCATAATCTCAGGCAACAACAGCATGACACAAATAAAAGAAGACGCCTTTTAGGCGGCCAAGAGGGTTTTCGTGGACTGCAGCATTTTAAATCCTCTAGCGCCTCTGTCTTGGGTATTTTGAGACCTCACTTGCAAAAACTTCGTGTTACTGGTTTATCGGTGTTAAAAGGATCTTCTAATGAAGCCATGTCAAATTTCATGACCTTTCAGCATCGTGACGTAATCCTTCCTTCTGAGCTGCTACACGGTCGTCCTCCGAATTAACTCTTTGCAGCACCGCCCACGACGCGTATCGTCAGCCAATCGGCGCGCCTCTTCTCGTCATACATTTCCTGCATGGCGTTACCTGGCTGCCGTTCTTTTCAGACAAGCTGACTCGTGTTGAAAAATACACAGTGCTTACGCTCCAGAGAGAGAGAGAGAGAAAAAGAGAGGCAAAAACCCCCCACTGCGGTTAAAACGTGTGCGTGCGGTGTGTGTTGATGACACAACCGATATCCCGAGTGATCGTTGTAGGAGACGGGCTCTGACTGCAGCTTTCAACAGTGTTCAGGTGGCTCAGTAGAGTACTGTCAATCTCAAATTTGGCTGTGGGTGGGGCGATGCGAGGATTAAATTGCTTGCGAACGA
>JAWQFJ010009542.1:27500-30000 GCA_034096865.1 Theodoxus fluviatilis | reverse complement strand
CCACCCTCCCATTTAAAGTCTCTATTATCACAATTTAACCTGTCAATCTGTGACCGAGCGCCTACTTTCGTTCTGCTTGCATGCGCGGACGCCTTCGCAACCTGGGAACTCTGCTCCCTTGCCATTCGCATGGCAGCAGCGCCCTATTGGAAAACCATTGGCAGTTTGCCTTCAGATTCCTGTGTCGCCAGGGAATTCGAGCGATTGCCCACTCGCCAGTCTGGACAAAGTGCAGGCGGACAGGATTACTCACGCTCCTGCTATCAAAAGCCGGAGAGACTTCTGGTGATTGCAAGGAGGCTAGGACTTTAAAAAGAGACAGGGTTGCGAAGGAGAAGGTGAAGGAAAATCGGCGATAGGGGGCCGGATCGAAGTGGGAGGACCAGGGTGATGGGTGGAGATGGGGGTGGGCGGGGAGATGTGGCAGAACTCAGTCCAGAAGCTGGATGAGAAGCAGAAAAACCGTTGACTACATCCATCATACTTTCCTTCCCGCCAATCCATCTCCAAGATTGCACTGAATTGCTGGAGCAGGTGGCCGCATTTTCTGTGAAAGCTCCTTCTACCTGTTTGGGACTCCCCAGAAAGGAAGGAAGTATGAAAAGAAGGAAGGAAGTTTTCTGCTAAGAGATCTCTCGACTGAAATAACCTGTACTGTCCTTTGAAGATCGTGAGAGTCGTGTGCGGAAATTTGCTGCCGAAATGGGTCAGGGGCCACCGGGAACACACGCCGTTGCATGACTTCTGCCTTTGCGCGTTCATCCATACGAACATTGGTGCGAGTGTTTGTACACACACGCACGCACGCACGCACGCACACACGCGCGCGCGCGCGCACACACAAACATGTATATGATGTATATGTAGAGCTGATGATCTATTGTGGTGAATCCCTTTTGTTTGCATGCAGACTTCGGGATATCGGTGGCCTGTGGTGCGTTTGGTGAGGTCAAGTAATATTTCACATCGGCATGTAATGTCAACTAACTTTGTTTTTAATATCTTTCCTACGTTTACGAAAGCATTTTCTGAAGGTGAGTTACTGTTTGGTTGTTATTGATAGCTGCTTTTACTGATAAAGACAGACCGTGAGCAATCGGACGGGCCGAAGGGAAATAGCAGACATGAACGTGTGCAGAAGGGAGTCAAGCAAATTGGAAGGCAGAAGGCACACAGGAAGATCGAAAAAATAGGGGGGGAACAAGCAAGCAGGCAGGCAGTCAGGCAAGGGGGCGGGCGGGCAGGCAGGCAGGCAGGCAGGCAGGCAGGCAGGCAGGCAGGCAGGATCTTGAGGAGTTCTGGTCGATTTCCGAGGCCCGGCACCCTAAACAACCGCGTCTGATCTCTGCAAAGTATGAACTGCTTGTACCAACAGAATTGCATAAACGAAAACAATGTCCTCGAACGCAAACAAGCGCAGCTCAATTCACAAAACCACAGCATTTGGGGACTGCAGGTTAATTGCAAGCGTTTCAAACTCCACTCTCTACTTCAAATAAGAAAGCTGTCCTGCGAAATGTCAAGCACCAGCCAATTATACCGAGAGACAAGTCTCGAAGTACCGCATTTGTCTCCCTTGCCTAAACCCTGACAAATGACGTCACGAACTAGAAAGGAAGCGTCGTCCGCTGTTTATGCAACTAATGACAGGATTAGGCTCTGCAAGGAGATCGGTCCCCTGGCAGACTGCACGGTGCTGAGGGTGCAGTGCTCTTGGAGCTAAGTAAACAAATGGGGTCAGAGCGCCTTCGGCTCTCTCACTAACATTATATAGTAACAAGTGTCCACGAGTCTCTGAAGTGCCCCCTTGGAGGGGAGGCTTCTGTGGAAGATTTCTTACTGCAAAATGCGGAGGAGAAATGCATCCTTCTCTTTCAGGATGCTGCGTCAAAGGTGTGTTTGTAAAGCCTTTCCCCACCGAAAGCACTAGTCTCGACGTCACCGTTTGAAGTGGAGGCAGGAGTCTGCTCGGTTCGCTTACTTATTTTTGCGTAACTATGGCTTTCATCTTCTTTCTCGGCGTGCATGAGTCGACGATTTTTTTAAACACGTAAATGCTAGATCTCATCATGCGATATGTTTTATTCTGGGCGGTGACTTCAAAACACAGGGTTCTGATCAAAATCTCTTTGAAATATGGGAGAACTGTCCGCACGAAGGCGTGATACGCATCTACGTTGTCGCTTTGGCTCTAACGTTGCAAAGGACACTGCTGGCCACTGCTGAAAGTTAACAGATGCGACCGACCAACTTTGCATAGTTGCGCTTCCCAGAATTGTAAATGCTGACATCTACAGAAGGATGAGGTGAAGGTGGGGTTGGAATGTTAATTGTGATCGCCGTAATGAGACACAGAAAGTATAGAGTCATATCGTGACCTTGGGAGAGTTCGTGCTCGTCGAAAGCGTATGCTATGAAAAGATGTGCAACTCGCCACCAGTGGGGATACTTTGATCACTGCACTTTGTGACAATGGTTCGTCAGTGTTGCAATGGCTCGA
>JAWQFJ010009542.1:20000-22500 GCA_034096865.1 Theodoxus fluviatilis | reverse complement strand
GAGATAAAAGCCTTGCACGATACGTGCGCTCTGATGTGGCGTCCTCGAGATAAAGCCTTGCACGATACGTGCGCTCTGATGTGGCGTCCTCGAGATAAAAGCCTTGCACGAAACGTGTGCTCTGATATGGCGTCCTCGAGATAAAGCCTTGCACGATACGTGCGCTCTGATGTGGCGTCCTCGAGATAAAAGCCTTGCACGAAACGTGCGCTCTGATGTGGCGTCCTCGAGATAAAGCCTTGCACGATACGTGCGCTCTGATGTGGCGTCCTCGAGATAAAAGCCTTGCACGAAACGTGCGCTCTGATGTGGCGTCCTCGAGATAAAAGCCTTGCACGAAACGTGCGCTCTGATGTGGCGTCCTCGAGATAGAGCCTTGCACGATACGTGCGCTCTGATGTGGCGTCCTCGAGATAAAGCCTTGCACGATACGTGCGCTCTGATGTGGCGTCCTCGAGATAAAGCCTTGCACGATACGTGCGCTCTGATGTGGGCGTCCTCGAGATAAAAGCCTTGCACGAAACGTGTGCTCTGATGTGGCGACCTCGAGATAAAGCCTTGCACGATACGTGCGCTCTGATGTGGCGTCCTCGAGATAAAAGCCTTGCACGAAACGTGCGCTCTGGTGTGGCGTCCTCGAGATAAAAGCCTTGCACGATACGTGCGCTCTGATGTGGCGTCCTCGAGATAAAAGCCTTGCACGATACGTGCGCTCTGATGTGGCGTCCTCGCGATAAAAGCCTTGCACGATACGTGCGCTCTGATGTGGCGTCCTCGAGATAAAGCCTTGCACGATACGTGCGCTCTGATGTGGCGTCCTCGAGATAAAAGCCTTGCACGATACGTGCGCTCTGATGTGGCGTCCTCGAGATAAAGCCTTGCACGATACGTGCGCTCTGATGTGGCGTCCTCGAGATAAAAGCCTTGCACGAAACGTGCGCTCTGATGTGGCGTCCTCGAGATAAAGCCTTGCACGATACGTGCGCTCTGATTGTGGCGTCCTCGAGATAAAGCCTTGCACGATACGTGCGCTCTGATGTGGCGTCCTCGAGATAAAAGCCTTGCACGATACGTGCGCTCTGATGTGGCGTCCTCGAGATAAAGCCTTGCACGATACGTGCGCTCTGATGTGGCGTCCTCGAGATAAAGCCTTGCACGATACGTGCGCTCTGATGTGGCGTCCTCGAGATAAAGCCTTGCACGATACGTGCGCTCTGATGTGGCGTCCTCGAGATAAAAGCCTTGCACGATACGTGCGCTCTGATGTGGCGTCCTCGAGATAAAGCCTTGCACGATACGTGCGCTCTGATGTGGCGTCCTCGAGATAAAAGCCTTGCACGATACGTGCGCTCTGATGTGGCGTCCTCGAGATAAAGCCTTGCACGATACGTGCGCTCTGATGTGGCGTCCTCGAGATAAAGCCTTGCACGATACGTGCGCTCTGATGTGGCGTCCTCGAGATAAAGCCTTGCACGATACGTGCGCTCTGATGTGGCGTCCTCGAGATAAAGCCTTGCACGATACGTGCGCTCTGATGTGGCGTCCTCGAGATAAAAGCCTTGCACGATACGTGCGCTCTGATGTGGCGTCCTCGAGATAAAGCCTTGCACGATACGTGCGCTCTGATGTGGCGTCCTCGAGATAAAGCCTTGCACGATACGTGCGCTCTGATGTGGCGTCCTCGAGATAAAGCCTTGCACGATACGTGCGCTCTGATGTGGCGTCCTCGAGATAAAGCCTTGCACGATACGTGCGCTCTGATGTGGCGTCCTCGAGATAAAGCCTTGCACGATACGTGCGCTCTGATGTGGCGTCCTCGAGATAAAGCCTTGCACGATACGTGTGCTCTGATGTGGCGTCCTCGAGATAAAAGCCTTGCACGATACGTGTGCTCTGATGTGGCGTCCTCGAGATAAAAGCCTTGCACGAAACGTGCGCTCTGATGTGGCGTCCTCGAGATAAAGCCTTGCACGATACGTGCGCTCTGATGTGGGCGTCCTCGAGATAAAGCCTTGCACGATACGTGCGCTCTGATGTGGCGTCCTCGAGATAAAAGCCTTGCACGAAACGTGCGCTCTGATGTGGCGTCCTCGAGATAAAAGCCTTGCACGATACGTGCGCTCTGATGTGGCGTCCTCGAGATAAAGCCTTGCACGATACGTGCGCTCTGATGTGGCGTCCTCGAGATAAAAGCCTTGCACGATACGTGCGCTCTGATGTGGCGTCCTCGAGATAAAGCCTTGCACGATACGTGCGCTCTGATGTGGCGTCCTCGAGATAAAAGCCTTGCACGAAACGTGCGCTCTGATGTGGCGTCCTCGAGATAAAGCCTTGCACGATACGTGCGCTCTGATGTGGCGTCCTCGAGATAAAAGCCTTGCACGAAACGTGCGCTCTGATGTGGCGTCCTCGAGATAAAAGCCTTGCACGATACGTGCGCTCTGATGTGGCGTCCTCGAGATAAAAGCCTTGCACGAAACGTGCGCTCTGATGTGGCGTC
>JAWQFJ010009542.1:0-15000 GCA_034096865.1 Theodoxus fluviatilis | reverse complement strand
ATTGAATCTGCTTTAACTGTAACGCTGATGATTATGGTTGTGTTTTGTTTAAATATCCAAACATATGCGTTTTTCCCACACTGATGAATTATTGTTATATATGTGTATGTAGTTCAACGGGCTGTCGGTCTATGAATAAACATTCAGTTCAGTTCTCTCTCTGTCTCTCTGTCTCTCTGTCTCTCTCTCTCTCTCTCTCTCTAGCTCTCTCTCTCTCTCTCTACTTCTCTCTCTCTCTCTCTCTCTCTCTCTCTCTCTCACTCTCTTCCTCTGACGCCCTCACATACGCACACTAACGCGCTCCCTCGCATGCATACGCACATGCACCCAAATACAAACACGAGTGTACGCACACCCACATAAGAAAGCATGTGCCTCCTTTATTGCTCAATGTCTTTTTAATGAGGCACCACCCTAGCCCTCACATGTTCCCTTTTGCCGCTCACGTGGCATCCACTCATAGCTCGCGGCAAAACAAGTCGTCGTCTCACAGAAGATATCGATTTCTCGAAGCTCCATCGATCACGCAAACAGCGACCCACGTCGAAAGATGATGACCATTTTCTCTGAACTATGGAAACCAATTTTTGCGAAAATCATCTCGCTGTCTTCAACTATTGAGGTAACGTTAGCTGCCCCTGTTGCAAATGAAGGAGCAGAAGAGAACTGGAAGTCATCAAGTGACGAAGTGACAGAAGAAAGGGCGAAACGGATACTGGAAAGACAACCAACAAATTAAACTGTGATAGGTGATGTTTGCAGAAGAATGAGTCCTATTCGCAAGCAGATCCAGAGACTCTGATCTGTCGCAGAATTGCCGGGAGGAAGCCGTGGTGGTGGTAAAGAAATGGAGGCTCTTTGGAGAAGGAGCCGTTTGAAGCAGAATCTACACGTATGAAAGGGATACAGCAGCCTCGCCTCCGGCATGATCATGCCCGCAAATTTGTGTGAAACAAACATGTCCCAAAGTCTTAGGCGATCACTTGAATTGTCACCGCATGATTGGTTGATGCGCGTCATCGCCAGGAAGAGAAAAACGTCTGTATATTATGTCATTCGTGTACAATTGTGCTAAGGACGACCCTAGACTCAGGGAGACAGCGAGCACGAGATCTTATCTAAGTTAAAACGTGAAGGAGCAATATGGAGCAGTTCTGTCTTACGAATTGCTTCCATTTCCATCACAAATTATTTCCTATTCCTCGCAATTGCGTCGTTAATGCTTCCACACCCCCTCCCCCCCACTCCCCACCCACCCCCCAATCCCCTTCCATCCAAGAAAACTAATCAACGTTAGCCTACTTCCACTGCAACCTGCACTTATAACGTGATTCTTGCGGGTTGGGAAAACTAGAAGGGCTTGAGGCATGTCCTTTAAGGTAACATCTGAATTTTATGTGCAGTTTAGCGCCTCATTAAACTCCTCCACCGCCTCGGAGTTGAGTCACCCGCTTCAAAAAGTCGTCTTGGTGTAATTCATAAGCAAACTCTTTTAAAAGAAATTCAATGTCATGCTAAGGCAAGCCGTAAAACGAGGAACAGAACGTCAACCAACAAGGAGACCTGCAAGCTGGACGATCAGGGTATTTTCTGAGGAAGTCTGATCAGCGGCTGGAGTCAAGTTTTGTATCACTGAGTTCACAGATCACTAAGTAGAATAAATAAAGTTATAGGAAGCTGTATTAAGAAGATATTTTTTCGTGCACTTCCTCTTGTTCAACAGGACAGGATTGACAAAACGATCAACATAGACCTTTCTCGACAGCCTGCGACGGACTCTTTATTGTTCCTATTTGGTTGTTTGATTTTGTTACCTTTCTCCACAACCCTCTTTCACCAATACCCATACATGGGTGGGATTGATGGGTGTTCATGAAAAGAGGGAAACGAGATACATTTGAGGCAGCATGCTGAGGCACTGTTATGGCTTATCATAAACAGGCAGCATAGAACTTAGGGCGGCATCATTCAGAAGTCGGTGTGTTGTGAAGGATCTGGAATATACTAGAACATCGTAGTATCATTGGGATTGCGCGCCGAGCCTCTCCATAGCTGTCGTTGCCTAGGCTCTGATGCATGGAAGCCGCCTAAATCTTTAGTTGCCAACTGAACGTCACAGTCTGCAATGCATGAAACCTGACGTACACGGAAGTAATTGCTGTTCGAGTGTTCATATGTATCTTAAGGAGTACGTGTATAGGTTATTTCTGGACATACACTGCCAAAAAGTTTTTATCGCTTGCAAACACGCAACGCCGTATACGTACGCTCTATGAATTATGTCCCTTAAATTGATCGAAATGAATCGAGGCCTAACATTTTCGACAAAATTGTCTACAGTTGAACCCAGGTTGTAGGGTTTTTTTCGTTGAAAAAGTTCCCGTGCCATACAATGTGACACCCTGGTGTGTTCTATGAAGTGAAAAACTGATGTAATATGTGAATTGTCCGTTATTTTGTCTATCGGCAACCTCTTCAACGACTCTGACGCCAGGACGCAGTGTAACGTGCAAAAAATGCTCCGGAAATTATCACAGCGTTACCTCCCGGGCAAACAATTCGAATTCGCAAAAGAGACGGCGAAAGCATATGAGATTTACGACAGATTTGCTTCTGTACGAGCCGTTTTTGAAAAAAACAATTATTCTACACATTACGTAGCTTACAATAAATTCGCCTTCGCAAAAGACGGCGAAGGCATGAACGATTTACCTTCCTTGTTGCTATTTGCTAAAATAGTACAATCAGCTGATCTACTTTAGCAAATGAATTGTTTAATTCATCATACAAATAAGTTGCATGCCACGGTACCGCATGAGCTTGTAGTAATATTTTTAAACCCATGCATTGAGATAGTTTTACAGTTTGTTGTGATTAAACCGGTGTCATTGTCGGAGAATTAATGCTCACATGCTCGCACGCTGGTACATCACCAAATATCTCGTAAATCGCTTATGCCTTCGCCGTCTCTTTTGCTAAGGCAAAATTTTTTGCACGCTAGGTAATGTGCAGAATGAATATTACAGACACACTTGCAAAAGCAGCTCGTACAGCTGCAAACCTGGCGTATTTCTGGAGAGATAAATTCCTGTGACAACCTCCGGTGCGTTTTTAACGGTCGCGTTTAAATAAATAGAAAACAGGCTAAGGGGAGATGACACTGTGATATTTTTCGGCGCGTTTTTTTCACGGGCGCGTCTTTGAACGCTACATAACGTTTTTGCACGCTACATAATGTGCAGAATGAATAAAAACAAGCTAACTGATAAAACAACTCGTACAGCTGCAAATCTCTCGTTTGTCGGGAGAGATTTCCCGCAACAACAACAACAACAACAACAAACGTGCAATAGCGGAATCTATTTTTAAAATAGCAAAAAGGGAGATAACTCTGTGATAAGATCCGGAGCATTTCTTGCACTGTAGCATTTCTTGGACGCTACAAGCAGCCATGTTCTTCCACCTTGCGAGATGATTGGCCGTTTTTCTAGCTGTAGGAGCGTCTCACTCGCCCTCGACTAGCCATTCAGGGAGAATCTCGAGATTTGGGGCCAAACAAACGCGCCCGTGAACTAAATCTGTATTTGCCAACTATTTGCTCAATTAAATGTCTGACCTGTCTACGGTTCGCACAGAAAACGCTGTATTTTGGGATACTATAAATTATAATATGAAACCCATTCAAAGAAAATGTAAGCCATGAACAGCATTAATTTATCAAAGCTGTATGTTCAATGCATCAATAGGCCGTAAAAGCTCCTACATTTTACAAATGGAAATGCAGGTCGACGCATCTACAGGCCGAAGCATCTGTTTACATTGTATACAAAGCTAGTGTTGTCTGATGACATGAAAACGATACATTAAAATTGCATCTGTGTTATGAAAACATTGTTCAGATTAAATTGCTTTATTTTTGGTAATTGAGAAAATGTGTGTCGATGTACGCCAGGATTTCACGTGTTTGGTGGGAAAAGTGCGAGCTGAGGCTGGAGCGAGATCGTAAAATCAGGTCAACACAAAAGATGACAGCGTTGACGTGTGTATTTGATCGGCAACTGCAACGAAGGATATGACATAACATAAACCGCACGAATCCGTTTGATTCGATCGATAATGGAGAAATATACAATATATTTATATTTTATCGCCATGAAATATTGGAAACTGCAGATGAATTACACGACGACTTGCATGCGCACATAATGCGTTATCTGCCAACAAGCAGACGACAGGCAAAAACGCCTGCACATGCGCCCTCAGACGGGATTCCCGGGATTCACCCTAGTTAGTTACTATGTCACAACGTTTAGTTGGCAACTTCGAAGTCGATCCAAGGGCGTGTTTGTTTGGCCCAAAAGCTCGAGAGAATCGCGAGGGCTAGGTGTTGCCTACATTCCTCTCTCATAAGGACGCACTCGCCGTGAAGGCAGGAAGCCTAGGGAGGTCCGCAGCTCCCTCGATCCTTCCCGCTGCAGTGACCCGGATGAGCCAAATTGGCGGAGACAGTGCGAGTTAGGCTGGTGTTCGGAGATAACAGTGCCTGTAATGTGCTTCTCAGGGTTCGAGAATGGAACAGTGTACGTACACGGAAGTATTTGCTGTTCGACTGTTCATTTGTATATCTTGAGGTGTATGTGTATAGGCTATTTCTGGACATACACTGCCGAAAATAGTTTTATCGCTAACAGCATACGTACGCTCTATGAATTATGTCCCTTTACCGTATCCGTACGCTCTATGAATTATGTCCCTTGAATAGATCGAAATGAATCGAGGCCTAACATTTTCGACAACATTGTCTACAGTTGAACCCGGGTTGCTTTTTTTGTTTAAAAATTTCCCGTGCCAATCTATATAACACCATGGTGTGTTCTATCAAGTGAAAAACTGATGTGATATCTGAATCGTCAGTTATTTCGTCTATCGGCAACTTCTTCACCGACTCTGGCGCCAGGACGGCAACCATGTTCTTCCGCCTTGCGAGATGATTTGGCCGTTTTTCTAGCCGTAGGAGCGTCTCACTCGCCCTCGACTAGCCATTCAGGGAGAATCGCGAGATTTGTGGCCAAACAAACGCGCCCCAAGTCGACTTTCATGCATCTAAGGGACCGGACATCGATAGTTGCCAACTTGGAAGTTATGAACTGAGCCGTTTTTACCAACTATTCTGGTCGGCGTTTATGCATCAGAGCTTAGTTACGCGATGTAGCCAGCGCGTAACAGCGCTTTGACAAGTCACGTGACTGTTTGCGCAGATTGGAGGCTGTCTGGCCGCTTCTCGCTGGTTCTCAATGATTCAAGAAAGCACCCGAAAGGTATAGAAGGGCTTGAGTGCAGGCGTGTGAGAGCAGACACGCCAGGAAAGGTGATAACCCGAGAAGATAGGTGAGTTCAAAAGGTCCTCCATTAGGAGTGACTGTGTCATCCGAGAATCCAGACTCGAGAGTGAATTAATTATGGAAATGCTTATGACTGATTATCATTGCTGTGTATCGACCAGTGCGTGAATAAAGTTTTTTTCTTTCAAAAACGACCACCGGATTTTGTGAACATCGACTTCCTGGCACAAGCTAGGAGAACCCCCGTATTAACACGACTTTGCAAAAGAGACAAGTCGCAAGAGCTGATTCTTTCTATTGCCCAAAAGATCTGCTCACAACATTCAGAAATTAAACTTTTCTTTATCGATTTGTTGCTCCGTGTGGCTCGTCACGTCCTGTATTATCGTGTGGTCTTGTCTGGAGCAAAGCTGTATCCTGTTCTACTGCTTATTATTTTGCAATACTGCTTATTGCCTCGAATTTCGAATCGACACATTAAAATCTAAACTAAAAGAAGTCGCAATATGTCATTGCAGCACCGTAGAAACATTCAGCAAGATCCATCAAAACTGACTGGGAAAGGCGACACGAGTCGTCATGAAAAAATGCATATCTTCTCCTCCACACAGATTTCCACTCCAGACATACTTTGCAGTTGAAGATTTCTTCCTTCAAAAACACACTCAGACAGACAGATACCATCGATCTTTTATGCAAACTGCCATAAGTATTGTAAACATTATTTTGTAACTGCAGTGTGGTCATATCATAATAACTGGCAAAGCAACTGTTTACCATTGTTTGTTTTACTTTAACGCTTGTTTGTAACTTTTGGGGAATCTTCTTGCACATGTCAAAATATCTAATGCCCTTGAAACGTGACTTTAATTTCCATATTTTGGATGAATGAAATATATGTTTTGTTTGTTCCGTTATGTTACATTATACGACGTTACGTTATGCTATACTATTTATTGTTATGTTATATGTTATGTTTTGTCATGTCATGTCATGTCATGTTTGTTTTGCTATGCTATGCTATGCTATGCTATGCTATGCTATGCTATGCTATGCTATGTTATGCTATGTTATGTCATGTCAGTTGTTTTGTGTTGTGGGGTGGCGTGGCGTGGCGCGTCGCGTCGCGTCATGTCATGTCATGTCATGTCATGTCATGTTATGCTATGTTGTGTTATGTTGTACTGTTATGTCATGTTACGTTTTGTCATGTTATATTTATTTTACCATCTTGTCCTGTCTTATATGGAGATTCCCTACTCTGCCATGATGTACCTTTCACCAATCCGGCCTGGCACTTTGCTCTCCCTAAACAAGGACTTTGCTGTGTCTGCAGGTACACTGGCCAGCTCTGGCACCTGCCTCCAGAGACCACAAGGACGCTGGCCATAGCAGCACACTGGCTCTGCTACTTCAACTCCGCCATCAACCCTGCAATCTACAACTTCATGAGCTGTAAATACACTGCTTTGTCACTGATTTTGTTCGATATGTCTGCGTGTTTGTCAGTCAGTTCTTCTTTCTGTGTCAGTGTTTTTACGAAAATTATTATTCGGAGTATTTTGTCAGCCTTTGTGTGTGTGTGAATGCGTGTGTGTGAATGTACGTGTGTGCGTGCGTGCGTGCGTGCGTGCGTATGTGTGTGTATGTGTGTTTGTTTATTAACGCTTGTTTGTGTGAATGTGTGTTCGTTTCTCTCTCTCTCTTTCTTTCTCTCTCTCTCCTCTCTCTGTGTCTCTGTCTCTATCTCTTTCCCTCTCTCTGTCTCTCTCTCTCTGTCTCTCTCTCTCTGTCTCTCTGTCTCTCTCTCTCTCTGTCTCTCTCTCTCTGTGTCTCTGTCTCTATCTCTTTCCCTCTCTCTCTCTCTCTGTCTCTCTCTCTGTCTCTCTCTCTCTCTCTCTCTCTCTCTCTCTCTCTCTCTCTCTCTCTCTCTCTGAGATAGTGAACTCTCATCGAGTGGAGATTTTCTGCACGGTTGAGAAGGTTGAATCAACAGAAACAGGATTGTTCTGTTAAAGGCAGCTAATGCAGGAGAGGAACGTCTCACGTAGACGCATGTTTTGACTCGAAGAGATCAAATTTGCACGTAATTTTAAAATTAAAGATTAAGGCTTTAAATATTTACCTATCTTTACCAAAAGTTTTCGACACATATTTGCTTCATTCAAACAAATCATGAGTAAAGCTATGTTTTTACAACACGAAGAAAAGTGTGGAGAACGACGATACATGTGAAATAAAATTAAAGATGCATTATCAAAACACACGGACGGGAAGTCATGAAAAAGAAAGTCCAGCAGAAATGCTGTTGCGGGAGGCCTCAGCACTTTCCTGCTTGCGCTCGTTTTCGTTCACAATCAGTTGTTCCCTAGATCTCTTATCATGCATACACTAGAACTGTCACTCTGACAATCCTACTGTGCGCTGTTACTAGGCTGATGTGTCTTCATCATCTCATGAATTGCCTCACTTTCGTGCTGACCTTCTTTACATATAGAAAACTGTCACTTGTTTCTTTGTACCCCAGATATATGCTACAACAACAGATTAGATTTTGTCATCACATTGTGGCACATCCTTCGCGAAAGATCGAGTGAGCGCTTCTCTTCCACTGAAGCAGCCTCGAGCATCTGCATCTGCTGCCTTTCTCTGTTTTCTGTCCACTAGACGCCTACTTCCTGTGCGCAGTTCAATTCAAACTATTTCCGGTCTGGTCTGTTTTTTTTGCAGGCAACTTCCGGCGTGAGTTTCGACTGGCGTGCCGTCTCTGCTGCCGCCGCACCGAGGAGCGTCCCTTCCATTTCTGCCCAGGTAAGCATCTTCTGTCGTCCTCACGCATCTCCAGTATCTGCCCCCAGGCCGGTGTATCACGGAGCCAAATTAGGCTTGGTTTGCCGTAGTCACAAGCGCGGCGTTTTCAGCAATGACAACAGTGCTTTGTTTGTGCAGTCGCCCCCTTACTTGCCCTGTCCTCTTTCTGGATGTCAACCTCTTTCCGGAGCTATTTGCACGTTCGTTTTCGCTTGCTGCGACTCTGTAACAGAAAACTACTGTGTATTTATCCTCTGCGTTTGGGTTACTTTGGAGATGGTGTTTGTTTTATACAGGCATGACTCGGGGTTTCCCATCTTATGGTTCTCACCGTATCGTTTACGCTTAACATTAACCAATGCCATTGTTTCAGTATTTGAGTATGATAAGATGTTTCAATTCGATAAGCTAATGGACAGGTATTAAGTAATAAGCAGTGAAAACGCCTCTTATCTTATTACCAATTCCACAAATTGTCGTAAAAAGGAGGAAGGGGCGGAGCGTAGTAGACGCAGAGAAGCAAAGTCATGTCTGTATAAATTCTTGATAAGGTTTCCATTAAAGGGCCACACTAGTGGGCTCGTTCAAGGAGAGGGGTGCTTGAAGCTGACGAGCTTCACTGGCAGACGGGCCACATCACTTCATTGGTTGAGGATTGCTGAGATTTGTCACGAGCATAAACGCTGATGTAAATACACAGCAAATTTCAGCCAATGAGGTGATGTGGCCCGCCTGGTGGTGAAGCACGTCAGCTTCAAGCACCCCTTTCCTTGGACGAGTCCACTAGTGTGGCCCTTTATTGGAAGCCTTACCAAATTTGGTCGGCGAAAGTAACAGCGAGCGTCTGGAATGACATCAACAGCATAGCTGATACTGAGTGGCTATGGTTCCTTTGCGATTGACGTCCCAGTGGCGTCGTATCCTTTCTCATTGAAGGATTTGTTTGTTACCCCCTCGTAGCTCTTGCATGACCAAGTGCTGTCAATGAATATGAGTTGTTGTGGGGGGTTTTGTGGTAGGTTCTTCTGGTGTCCTTAGTTAATTAAACACGACATCATGTTCTCCATTGTTCTTCTTTCTGAATCAGATTCAAAATACTTGAAGCTCCTACTGCCTTCTGTCTTGCCATGTTGAAGGTTACCATTGGCCAGTGAGTTCTCTTTTAGCTGTCATACATGATGTCTATTACGAGTCTTATATTACAGTCAATATGAGGGGTAAAGAAGGGGAAGGGGGGGGGGGGCGACTAATTCTCATAGCCGCTGGGAATTGCTAATGTCATAGGCTAGATGGTGGTTTATCCTGAAACGTGGAGATTGACCTACTTGCATGAAGGACATGACGTTTTCACCCGCCAAATTTTGTTTTCTTGTTTTTGATCACCTTATTACCCGATCAAATGATACTTTCCTCTAAAAATGTTTGTGTAATCACATTCAACAAATACAACAATCTTTGGGTCCGAGATTTCACGAAACGCTCACCGTTAAAGCCGACTAATCACAGTTAAGATGACAAGAGTAGGCGGTGTAAAGTCATCTCTGCGTGGTATTGTCCAATCACAAGATTTGGCGGGTGAAAACGTCATCTCATGCATATATAAATATATAAATAGGTCGAACTCCAGCGTTCGGGATAAATCACTGTCTAGCCTATGACATTAATACTGTCCAAAAAACACCAACCCTTTCGCTTTGTCAGTCACTTCACACCTTGTACACGTTGTGTTAAGCACCGTTCTATGAACACACCCCAGTCAGTTTCTGTCCTGTCCTTAGCTGTCTTCTGCTCGCTAACCATTGCATGGGAAGCTGCTGACATCAGGTGGTGCAGATCCAGCAATTATCGACACTCCGTCAGCCCGTCCTCAAATGGTCGATTGCCACACCTGCTTCCTGCGGTTTGAAAGCTTTGCCAGGGTATTCAATGAAGTTTTCACGGTCACGAAACAGATGACTTGAAACTGCTTTGTAAGACGTAGCTTGTCCAGTTTATACTGTTCCAAAGAGCGTCTATGTGTCAGTCCTGGGAAAACAAAATTTGAGGTTTTGAAAAAGCATACAGCATTGGGGGAGAGGGTGGGTGAGTAGGTGAATCAGCCAGTCGGTAGTCGGTTGACGTTTGTATCAACCAATGGCAGCTCGGCTGACCCCTAAAAAAGTGTCATCTGGTGTACAGAAGTTAGAACAGCCTGCACCAGTTGAGATGGGCAGAGGACTCATACAGTGACACGCATCGCAATGCCGTAACATTATCATTGCCGACCTCTCCTGCTTTGGACATTAGAGAAATGGAATACCAAAAATCTTATGTAGTTCCGGTGCCTCCCTATCGCCTCTTAGACTGCCCGGAACTGCCGCGGCTGAGCTTCTGGAGCGGGCCACGAAAGTCCAGCAGCCAGAGGTGCCAAATGAGGTGGCCATTGAGCGTCTTCCACCGTTTGTCGTACTTGAAGCATGCCTTGTCCTTCCGTCCCTCTTTTCTCTGTCTTGTAGTACCACCACACCTCAGACAGTTCGTCCCTGTCCGCATGACTCATCTGTTTAACCTTCTCGGTATTCATATATCTTCTGTTCTCCTTTCACCATCCTGTCACTCTCACTCCTGTCACCTCCTCAGTAGGCGTTCCAACACTTTTTTGTTTTCATTTTTCGTTGTTTTTCACAGGCGGTCGTGGTCGCACCTCATACAGGTCAGTTATATGGATTTGTTTCTTTTTTAAGTTTGTGTGTCCTTTTGTTTGCCGCTTCTTTGAAAAGACCTATGCCATTAAAATTGATTCTTGTGCAATTTATATTGTGTTAGTGTACATCTAGGGGCGTTGTCATTTTAAGGTAGGTATGGGACTCGGATGGGATGGTGTCCCTGCCTCAGGTAGTATTTGATCCATCTCATATAATCTACATTAAAACATCTCATTCGTTTATTTCCTTTTAACTCGTGATTTTTTTAACAGTTAAAAATAAAATAACTGCCTATAGACCGTAGCATTTGATAAAGCAGCCAACACAAGGTGAAATGCTTGGTCTTGTTATTATAACCATAAATAACAAGATCAAGAACTTTATCTCGTGCTTTACCGTTTTCATCTCTGTAGTATGCTTCATAAGCATAAAAAAATCATTAATGCCTCCTCTCTGCAATAACTGTGGTCTTATTCACAGTGGAGCCCGTTTTAAATATTCATGGATTTGTTTTCGGATCATGATTTCCTTCGCGAATCGTGACGTAGTTTTTTCCTCGTCTGCCCCAAGTTCCACCACGATCGATCCTCGCTGCATGCCTCCAGCACGCTTTAAATATTCAAACTCAAACTTATTTTCGTTTTTTATCCGACATGGCTGGCTCGTATTTTGTGCTATATTTTTAAGTCACTGCTTATGAATTGTTGCTTCTTTTATTTTGTCCGTTCATTTTAGCTTAAACTGTTTTTTGCGTTACATCGACACTTTCGTCGCCAGATCGGTTTCTTCGGGATTATTTTGAAAGCAGAATGTTATAATTCGCCACTTTTTCTGTGTCGCTCGCTCCCAGCTCTACAACGTTCCAAAAGGCCCTCGGGCAGAGGTCAGCCTGTCCCTTCGCTATTCAAAGCGCATTGGTTGCGAAAATGTGAAAGGTGGGTTGAGTTTTGAGCAATTGAAGGAAGACAAAATATGACCACTATAACAGAGTACGTCGAAGCGTGACCTCTCGTGAACAAAGCGTCTTTTGCAACCGTGCCTGTTGACATCGTGGACAGCGTGAAAGGAGACCGTCAAGGACATTCATGATGAGTTTCGTGTTGTGTGCAGCTTAGGTCTTGATCATGGCTGCCTTCATTGCCCGAGCGTACTAGTCCCTGACTGGTTTGTCTCATTTGTGTCCGATCACGTTCTTGGACAGTAGCTGAAAAGCCGGAACGCCGGAGAGCTTGAATGTGATGTTTGTTTTTAAAGACTAGACAGGATGCAGTAGGTCGAGTCATAGCTCGCACAATGACAGATACAAATACTCGCGCGAGGAAGGAGAGAGAGAGAGAGAGAGAGAGAGAGAGAGAGAGAGAGAGAGAGAGAGAGAGAGAGAGAGAGAGAGAGAGAGAGAGAGAGAGAGAGAGACAGACAGACAGAGAGAGAGAGGGGAGGGACAATAAAGACCAGGATAGACAGACAGACAAACACACACACAAACACTCACACAAACACACACACACACACACACACACACACAAACACACACACACACACAAACACACACACACAAACACACACACACACACACACACACACACACACACACACGGCTCCATTGGCTCCAGAAAGAACAATTATCGGTTGCTTGTCATTTATTCTCTTTCAGTCACTCTATTCAACCGACCCCAGCACTTTGCTATCCATCAGACAGACAGGCAGGCAGGCAGGCAGGCAGGCAGGCAGGCAGGCAGGCAGGGTAGACAGACAATCATTCAGACAGACACACAGACAGATAGAAACAGACGACCATACACACACTGACACACGCACCGACGCGCTTACACATACATACATGCACATACACACACACTTACACACACACACAAATACACACACAGACACACACACGCACGTACACACGTGCGCGCACACACACACACACACACACACACACACACACACACACACACACACACACACACACACGAGAACAGTGACAGACTCTTCGACAGACAGAAAAGGAGTGAAAGTATACATGAAGATGAATCCATCTTCATACAAAGACCCTCACCAAATGAAAATCTTACTAGAGGCACCTTTCAAAATGTTAGGAAAGCCCGATGAAAACAAAATAGCATCATTCTCTTCAAGTCAATGATTTCGATAGTGGCAGCCATGTCTGTTCCATGTGAACAGTTCCAGGGAAAATAGAAGTGAAAACTAGCTATAAGGCGGAAAGCCTACGCGGCCATTCTAATGGCTGGTGGATGGAAGGGCAACATGACAAGGGGACAAACTCATTGACAGACAACAGAACCTGGAGGCACATGACAGTTTGCAGGAAATGACGGCTGTCTGTCAGATTGGACGTGACAGTCATTGTCGACCTGAAAGAATGACGAGAAAATCAGCGGAATCGTCATTGTATGCAAGAAGATAAACGTTGATTTCTGTATTAACCCTGTAACCTTCTCCAATATGTCTCTTTGCTTCAAACTTCGCTACTGGGACATGCTGTTGCTGTCATGATAATTAGCCTTCCCTTATGTCAATGGAGACTCGATTTCAGACACTGTGGCGTGATGCGTACCGTAATTCCTACACACTCGTCGTCCTCGTTCGTCCGTTACGGAACTCTTACAGTCTGTTACGGACCGGCTAACTGGGCCTCAGGTTAGCCTAGCCTGCACAAATGAAAATAAACAAGGAACAACACGAACACCAGCACAGATGTATGACACAGTGTATTAGGCACACACAAACGCCATCTTCCACCAGCTCCGGGTGTGGACCCGGGGTCACAGGAGCTAACGTGCGGCCCCCGCCGACACTCGGTCTACAGACTCTCAAGCTGAAGCGCTCAAGCGGCCCCCCGCCAACACTCTCCACATCGGCCCCTGCCGGTAGAGCTCCCAGCCTCCGCTTTCGTCTCCGCACCCGCTGTACCAACGAACCCTGAAAATAACACAAACTCACTCATCCGTTCCTTCACTACCAATCATCATACATCCGCGGTATTTACAAGGTAGAAGGATAACAGAGAAAATCAGCACTCACCCGTCTCCCTGGGGTTCAATCGCTCGAGTGTCGTACACAGATATCACTCGGCCAATATACAGCCAATCAGATCATTTGTTCACACGTGAACACTCCTCAGTCAGTACATCAACAACTCATGCTAAAAATAATCACAGTCAAAACCAAATCACGTGCGCACACCATTCCGCACATTCAATGGACCTCATGCACGAGTCAGCAGCGAATGTGTTACGCGAGTTATCTCCCCTGAAATCAGTGCGTGATCGAAGATGGCGAAAATGGAAACAAAGCGAGTGACTGTGAGCGAACTGCAACGTTTCTTGCGAGACAGAGGTGTGGTTGTGGGTCAGAGCAAGAGACAAGAACTTCTTGAACTTGTCGGGTTAGCCAAGGACTTGGGTTTACCCGTAGATCCCGAGTTATGTGTAGAAGATCGACCTGAAGTGATTGGCGAAAAACTGAGAGACGGCAACCTCGAGTCTGTGACTGTCTGTCTCCATGTGTTTTGTGGTGTGTAGGTATGTGACTGTCTTCATGTGTTGTGGTGTGTAGGTCTGTGACTGTCTCCATGTGTTGTGTGTAGGTCTGTGACTGTCTCCATGTGTAGTGGTGTGTAGGTCTGTGACTGTCTACCCCATGTGTTGTGTGGTGTGTAGGTCTGTGTCTGTCTACATGTGTTGTGTGGTGTGTAGGTCTGTGTCTGTCTCTCTCCATGTGTTGTGTGGTGTGTAGGTCTGTGACTGTCTCCATGTGTTGTGGTGTGTAGGTCTGTGACTGTCTCCATGTGTTGTGGTGTAACTGTCTACATGTGATGTGTGGTGTGTAGGTCTGTGTCTGTCTGTCTCCATGTGTTTTGTGGTGTGTAGGTCTGTGACTGTCTCCATGTGTTGTGGTGTAACTGTCTACATGTGATGTGTGGTGTGTAGGTCTGTGACTGTCTGTCTCCATGTGTTTTGTGGTGTGTAGGTATGTGACTGTCTTCATGTGTTGTGGTGTGTAGGTCTGTGACTGTCTCCATGTGTTGTGTGTAGGTCTGTGACTGTCTCCATGTGTAGTGGTATGTAGGTCTGTGACTGTCTACATGTGTTGTGTGGTGTGTAGGTCTGTGTCTGTCTCTCTCCATGTGTTGTGTGGTG